>CM074727.1:145829821-145987321 GCA_037306005.1 Rhinophrynus dorsalis
TATCAGCTGTTCCTGCCACCTTGTTGGCTATAGCCTTTCCTGCCATGAGTTCTCTGCTTTTATCAGCTGCCCTGTAGCATGAGAGTTCATCTATCTGCAGACCTGCTGAGAGTTTGTTTTACCATCTGATCAGCTGTCCAGCAGCTTGAGTATCTTATCCACAGATCTGCTGTGTGTTTTCAGCCTGGCAGTAGTTGTTCTGCAGTGTTAAGGGACAGGGCATCTAATCTGCAGTCCCACTGCAAGGTTTCCCAGCAACAACTATCTGATCCATAACCCAGCAGTGTGGCGTAGACCTTTTTTCCTGCTGTGTGTGAACTGCTTAATCTTTTCCGCTGATTTCAGTGTGCAGCTAGTTGTAATCATGAGAATCTTATTCAGGAGTTCAACTCTGTTCAGTCCTCAGCTCAGTTTGTGGCTCAGCTGAGAGTTTCATCTATCATTGTTCTCTATTGTTACTTGCCTGCATTGAACTATTCCTTGTCTACTTCTATTCTCCAAATTACAGTAACATGAAAGTAATGTTTTCTCTGAGAAGACATTTTTTACTTGCCTAAGCATGTATATCCTGGTCATCAGCTCATGTTCCTGGTGCTTCCACTGTGTGCGTTTTCTGGTTTGGTCCCAGCTCACTGGGGTTCAGGTGTCTGGCTACGTTACCAGCATCTTTAACCTTCCACCTATGGCTGCAGCACAAGAAGGACTATTACTGACATTACTCCCAAACATTGCTTTCTATTTGTTGCACCCTAGCATCTTTCATCTTCAATGCAACTTGCTACAACTTTGGTCAGACTGCGTTTTAGTTTCATCAGATTTGTAGTATGTGTTGCAATGGGATTACAATGGAAGCTCGCTAAAAATGAAGGTAACTGAGGTGACTGCATTTTAACCCAGTAAGCACCTGTGGGGTTCGCATTGCATTGTGAAACAGTTGTGTACCCCTCTGATCCATAAGGGTTAAGTTAGCTGTTAATAGAGAGCAAGGGAAGAAGCTTTGCTACAAATCACATCTAAATCACATGTGAAATGCATTTAAAAAGAAAAAGAAAAGATCAAGGGCATATTTATTTATTTTTTTCACTGCTACAAAACAGTTGCCTTTGTGTGAACAAATCCATAACCTCACGCTTTGATCGTATATCCTTGTGAGTCAGTGCCACTCCCTAATACAAGGGAGTGAGTTTGCTGTCCCTAATTATGGTGTAGGTACATGTTGCTTAAAATTGCAGCATTTAATATAATTAGGTTACTGAGGAAATAAAGGAACAGTCATTTAAAAAAAAAACAAAAAAAAAAAAACACACAGCTGCTCTTATATGACAGAATATGTATCATTCCCATGTCTTGATAGAACATCTTATATATTTGCATTTGCTGTTTCTCATTGAGCTGGAGGAAGATCTTGTGCTGTGTGCTTCCTGTTCAGGGGGCTGTACCGCACGGTGTGCTTCCTGTTCAGGGGGCTGTACCGCACGGTGTGCTTCCTGTTCAGGTGGTTGTACTGTACTACACTGTGTAACAATGTATGGCACAGCCAGAAGTGAGGAGCATAAAGGAAAACTGCTCCCCGGAATCATGCTAAAAAACAGCATTTGCAGCATCAGTTATCCGAAACGGATATTAAATTTTATAGAATCTCCCCCCTGTGGGAACTTACTTTGGGAAAAAAGCCTGGGGATGCGACTGTGCAGTACAGCCCCAGTTTGGCTCCTGTCAGTTTTGTGTGTGGGGGAGGGCAGAAAACTGGCCCCCTTGGCTGGCAGAGTTGTTGGGCTAAACAAGGATGGCTTTAGTGGAGCAGGCAACTTGCAGACCTGCAGATAAATCCACGTCTGTATTGTGAGCTCCAGACTGCTAGGGACAGGTTTTCTAACTTGACCCTGGAAGATTTTGTGTGTGTGTGTGTGTGTGTGTGTGTGTGTGTGTGTGTGTGTGCACAGCTAGAGAAGTCCTGTGGCTTTAAGACATAGACTTCCTGGTATAGTTGCACCTCTCCCCCACACCAACATACAAGGCAGTCGGTTTTCTGCCGTCTCCTGAATAGCTGACAGGAGCAGTTTTGGAGCTACATAGTGCAGCCCCTGGCATTTTACCAAGGTTCCTCACATAGTGTGTTAATTGTCCTTTTAGCAGCAGGCTTCATTTGTTGCTCTCAAAGTCTCATTAGACTGCAAGGGTTAGGTGTGAAAACCTTGGTTTTGCAGCCTGAGGAGACTGAACTGCTAGATTTCTAAGTCTCACAGTTCAGTCTCTCTGGTTCACTCGATCAGCATGGTAGCCATGCTCTTCCCACGATCAGCTCTCCAGCTGATCTGCTGGATCTTACAATGCAGTCCCACGTTTTTGGAGGAGACTACCGTGCTTTACCCAACTTTCTTGGAATGTTTGCTCCCATAGGAGCAGGCCTGAAGTGAGGGCCCTATCCATGTGACAGGTTGCCCCTTACATTCTTTAAAGGGATAGTATTGTTTCACAAAAAAGCAGCTTCATTTAATCTTCATAGTATTTAGGCCATGGAGAGTGTTATTTCAGTACTGTCCAAATTGTAGTTCAAGAGTAATTGAATGATAAAGTATCCCCCTCCCACCCCTTTTACTGATGTAACACTGCTCTCCTCAGAGCAGCAAGACTGTCCGGATGGATCGCAGAGAGGGACAATCTTCAATGAGCATAAGGAAAAACCTGTCAAGGGGGCCAGGGTTTTACTCATGCCCACAGTAAGAAGATTGTCCCTTGCTGCAATGTGGAAGCTGGTGACTTGACCAGACAGATCACAGCAAGGGACACTGGTGTGGTGTGTGTCTCTCTCACCCCTTTTATTTGTGTTTGATGAGGCGCACACTGGAAGAGACAACACAAAGCAGGTTCAGCTATGCACAATAAATAGAAAACATGCTGTGTTGATGCTCATACATTGTACATTTACAATGTATGGAATATTTGGTAAGTTACATTTGTTTGTGTAGTCTGCTTCAATTCACACTCGACTGAACAAACTCATAGGAGCCAATGAAGTCTATCTCAGTTCTGACACAAACCAACCGGGGCAAGTAAACGTTCCTTTAATTTCCATTATGTTTTTTAAAATGGGGCTTTTTAACCCTTTGATTGCTAGAGAAGATTTAGAGACTTAGAATTCAGGGGTTTAAAGACACCTTTTCTCTTAAATCATGAGAGGATACACAGCAGCCATGGGGTGAAGTTTCCTCCTCCAGAGGGTAGGGTACGTCAAAAAAGGCAGGGCCTTTGAGGCAGACTCCCTTCTTCCCTTCCAGCTTTACTCCTGCCCCACAGTTTCACGTGACCTGCCTCGGCAAAAGGGCGAGTTGGCACTGTTCTTAGTTTTTAGCCTTTTTATTAGTAATAATAATAATAATAATATCACTTTATCACCCGTTAGTCAGACTTCCGTTCACTGGCTTCCTAGGAGTTGGATTGGTCCAGTTCACAGGAGTACTTCTGGACAAGTTCCTTGTGAAGGTGACTTTATTACATGTCAATGCTTCATTACTGAATTTCTCTGAGGTTCTATATTTATATAATGTGAGTCTGAAAACAGAAGACTGGTAAATTAACCCTTTGAGTGCTGATATACTTATTACTATGTCCATGGTTTTATTTGGCACCCACTAAAAGTGGTGTTCTTGCCTGTCTAGCACTCAGTCCTCCTTTCTCATGCCCACTGTGCCTGCAAAGGTGGCAACCTCAGTAGTATGGGTGTCGTAACCCTTTCTGTACTGCACTGCAATTAAACCTCTGTTTACAGGCTTTGTCTTTCCTTTTTAATAGCCTTATTCTATTCTTATTTTTCATTTCACTTTGTATATACATGCATTTTGACTATATTTCTGTTCTTAATTAATTTTTATGTTTTTAATGCATCCCCTTTAAGAACAGGAGGCCACACCGCAGCCAGCTTTCTTCCATAGAAGTGCATGGTGAATCTTTGCAGGGACATATCTCTGCACCTGTTTCACCTACAAGGGTCGGAGTGGGCTCAAAATGACTCAATGGACCTGCGCTATCGCATGGTCAGAGAGGGACAGTGTTCAGACCACTTAATTTTGTATTTTTTTTTTTTTGTCAAATAAACTTTATTAGGAAAATTTAGCGGAAGTACAATGCAAAAGAAAAAGGAATATATACAGGTAGGTCAGTAAAACAGAAAGGTACAAATAATGACCATGTCCAAGAAAAGGACAAGAATAGCATACAAAATAAGGTTTATGCCTCAAAAAGGCTTATACCATAGAACAATACGTTAACAATATTATAAACTCCTATCCTCATGGAGGAAACAAAGCTGAATAACGCATCAAGCAAAGGGAGTAAAGTTACTGTTTTAGTATGGATAGGAGTCAAGGTAGGGTATCTACACTATAAGGTATTTGCAAAATCCATGAACAGAAGAAGAAAAGAAATATAAGTTAAGACTGAAAAAGAGTAGGAGGGAAGGGTAGAAAGAGGAAATTGGAGGGAAGGGAAGAAGGGGGGGGGGGTGAGAGGGAGGATGACCAAATAGCTGTAAATGGAGCAAAGGCTGTAGCTACAGGGGAGCTCTAAAACCCATCAGTCGGGTAGGTCTATTGAGCTTGCTGAACTCCTACAGGATGACAACATGTCCACGGACCCCACACACACTCAAAAGCCTCCTCAGTCCAGAGACCCTCGTGTGTAGCCAGTGAGCCAAGTAATGTGATTGGATTTCGAAAACCATGCAGCCACAGAAGGAGGGCTTTCAGACTTCCAGTGTAAAATCGGAACAAAGTCTGCAAGCCTACCTGGTCAAAGCCGACCACTTCTCGGGGACATTCAAGCCCCTGGCATTGAGAGAAGTAAACGTAAGCTGCAATGGGGTCATCTTATCAAATATGGCATGTTTCAACTGCTGGTGTAGTAACCTGACGTCCTACCACTAGGGGTAAGAGAGAGGAAGGGGGGCTGGGGGAAGGAAAGAACAGGAGGAAGGGAGGGAGAAGAGCAACAACAAAGGAAGAGAAGTGGGAAAGGAGAAACTGAAATTAGGCAGTAAGGTGAAGAAAATAAATGGGAAAACCTAAGGTAGTCCCAAAACAGCTTATCCCACAGAGGGAACATGGGAGCTTAATGAGGGGAGGGTAGAGATATCACAATAGCCATGAAATCAATTAAATCACCAAGTCACGGTATACAACTATGCAATCAGAGCAAACTGTATTGCCTAAAGGAAGCAGAAAAAAAGCACTTCCAAAGAGTGCCACAGACATCAAAGAATTGACAGAGAAAACAAAGCGGTAGTTAAAGAGAGAGAGAGCAAGACATAAAGGAAAGGGAGGAAGAAATCTACAAGCAGCCAGAACAGAACGAACCATAGAGACAAGCGGGAGATGGGCAGGAGGATAGACTAGAAAAATGGCCAATCCAATGCCCCTTCTGTTGCGGGGGTATTAAGAGGGGGCTGAGATATAATACCAAACAGCAAGACCCACTGATAATAGCCCAGATAGAGACCACTGACCAGACAGGCCGGGGCATCACTGGCCCAAGCATCCTGAGGAAGGCACGCCAGTTAAGGCAACCCAGCAAGGTGAACCAGCAGACAAGCCAGTAAACCCCGAATACACTAGGCTGGAGCAGGAAACCTCACCCCCCTAGAGCACCAGTCCCTGGGCACCGTTCCCCCCCCCCCCAACCCTGGAGTTCAAGGCGTAAACCAAATGGTAGCCGAGAGAGAAAATAAAGTTCACGAAAAGGAGGTATGCAGGTGAAATGAACATAACATAGACTCAGAACAGATGCATATATGCTGGAGGGGTGACCACAAGCCACTGCATAAAGCACCAGGCAGTGTCAATAGATCCAAATAGAAAAAGGGTGAATTCGACCCCATGCTCCCAAAACTGGAGGTGCAAATTGAGACATCACCCGCCTAAGCTGAGTGTACATATTGGAATAAGAGAGCTGGCAAGCAGATAAACGGCGACCCGCGAGAGTGGGCCCCAACGTCATAGTGCATGAGATCACATCATATAGGGCCCAGAGAGGGATGAGCACTAGTAATACATGGTGAGCTGAACAGGCACGTGGCATCCCTCACTGTAAACCCGCTGACCCTTCAAGTTGGTCATGGAAGGCCCCTACCGGAGGACCCAGGCAGCCCCAAATATAGAGTGTCGTTGCAGGCAAAGTGAAAAATCATAAATAGAATGTGTGTAACTCGTATGATAAGGACCCAACCAAAGTACAGGGAAAATAAAGGAATCATTGACCGGACGAACCTGAGAGACCAAGCAGAGCATCCCGGAGCCCCCTGGGCGAGGCCACAATCCCCAAATGTACGAGGAATCGTCCCTCAGCCTCTCTCCAGGGAGGAGACATAAGCATCACCCCAGCCGGCCCCGGGCACTCCAGCGGTGCTGCCAGAGGCGGCTGGGGGGACGCACAGGTCAAGCACAGCCCAGGCACCGCAGGACTCCCAATCCTAACCAAATACCGATAATATGACAATGGATATAAAAAAATACCAACAGTAAACCAAAGTGATAACATGTGGGCCCAGACCTGTAAGGCACATGGAAATGAAAGGCATGGCAAAGTGGTCGACCAAATAAGGGAGACGTCGACCCAAGTGGGCCCGGGAAAACCCCCAGCCCACCAGGGAGAAAGGTACTCCGACCAAGACCATGGATCCCTCACAGGAGGGGGGCATAGTTACCAAAACGGCCCAAGGAAGGAGGTGTCAAAGAGATGGTTCAGTTCGCCCCGAGCCAAGTCAGCAGAAAGTCCCACTAGGTCCAGGGGTCAGCCGATGTATGTGAGGATCAGTCCATCACCAGCTGCCGTACATTTCGAACACGTAATTTTGCAGTTTTAAAACAGTTGGAGGATCACCATTTGCTTGGTTTATTTAATAGAAAACTACATTACCCAGTATCCCTTGTTCCCTGGCTTTCTGCATAGGATAGGTTAATGTTTTTGGTAGCTATCTTACTACTCCCATTGCTAGGATACACAGAGGCTAGGCTCCCTTCTCTGCCTCTCCAGTTTAACCTTTTGCAGTCAGATAAGTACCTTTTTGTTAAGGGGGCGGCTCACGCCTACTCTACCAGGGATTCTGCTCCTCTGTGGGCAGGGCTAGTGCAAGGATTTATGGCACCCTAAGCAAAACCTAATTTTGCTGCCCCTTGACTCCGCCCCTTGTGTCCTACCCCTTTATGCCCGCCCTGTATGTGTTTAAGTGTCAATGTGTTCCCTATATGTGTATAAGTGTCAGTTTGTGTGTGTGTTCCCTATATGTATATGTGTGTCAGTGTGTGTGTCTCGGTAAGCATATCAGTGTGTAAGTATGTGTGTGCTCTTCTCTGTATGTGTATCAGTGTGTCAGAGTGTATGTTCTCTATATGTGACTCTTTCCCCCTCTTGACTATTGATCCCCCCCTTTGACTCTCTCTCCCTCGTCTGACTCTTGATCCCCCACTTCACTGTTGATCCCCCCCCATCTGACTCTTTATCCCCTCTTGACCCCGATTCCACTTACTCTTCCCAGTGCACGTCTTCTCTCCTCTCTCTGTCATATTGACCAGTGCTTCCCGCTGCACGTCTCTCCAAGTGAGTACGTTTCGGTGCCCTCCCTTGGCTGGTTATTTTTTTTAATGTAGCACAGCAATGCCTGTTACTCTCTCCCCCCCTCCGCTCCATCAATCCTGGTCCAAGGGGAGAGAGAAACGGGCATCGGAGAGAGAAACAGGCATCGCTGTGCTACAGCGGGGGAGAGAGAAACGGGCATCGCTGTGCTACATTAAAAAAAATAGCCAGCCAAGGGAGGGCACCGAAACATACTTTTTTTTTTTTTTTTTTTTTTTTAAGACAGACAGGCTAACATCTTCTGGGCTCCCCCCTCCCCCTGCTATGCTACTGACTTGTGCAGTAAGTGGTGAGCGGAGTGGGGGTGGGGTGGGCCCCTATGCGCACCCAAAAGTGTGCGCCCTAGGTCGGCGCCTACCTCGCCTATAGGTGGCGCCGGCCCTGTCCGTGGGACATGAATCTGGTGTTAGGAGTTCTCCAGAGACCTCCTTTTAAGCCTCTTTCATCTGTTTCTTTTCATGTTCTGACACTTAACCCCTTAACATCCAGTGCTGTGCCAGGACCGTCACAGCTGTCCGGCACTTAACACCTTAAAGACCCATGACGTACATGTACGTCATGGGGTGTGGGTCCCTAAAGGACCAAGGATGTACATGTACCTAATGGAATTCAGGGCTCCCCGCACGGCTGCACGTCTTTCGGGGAGCCCTGAGTCGGACCACACACAAAAAAAAAAGGTCAGTGGTCCTTAAGTGCCAGCCACTTGCGTGCGCGGCCGGTCCTTAAGGGGTTAAGGACCAGTAACTGTCCTGGCACGTCCAGACCATTTTAAGGTATTAGTGTTCCTTTAAATGGTTAAGTAAGTTCATGCACTCAGATGCTTGCAGTTTTTTCAAGCTGCAGCAGGCAATCATGTCCGCCTCCATAGACAAGGCATCCAAGACTGATCTGAAGATATCTTTTGAACAAAAGCCACAAGGAAAAAGTTAATAGCGGCCATTAGGATTTTCTGACCTTACTTAGATAAGTGTGTGTGTATGTTGGGGGTTATTAGGAGATATTCGTTCTCCATCAATAGCCCTGTTATAGATCCCTGCATATTCATGCTACCCCCTTCCCAGTGTGAGCTGGCTTGTATTGATCCTGATCAAGTAAGCGATATGAGTCACAAGAGGTGTGTTACACAGATCACAACTGAAATGACCCTGTTTACAGGAAGTACTGCAGTAGGAAATGTCACATTGCATTGTGGTCTCAGTCTATCCCTGTGCAATACTGTACACTCCTCTCTGCAGTACCGTAAGTGCATTTTTATTCTCTCTCTACAGCTGTGCAACTCTGAAAAAGTGTGTGTCTGAAAGCAGCTTAACCCTTTGAGTGCCAGAGGGATAGCCAACACATCTGGCACACAAAGGGTTAAAATAAGAGTCACTGGGGCTTGTGTAGAAGTTATTTTCTTAAAAGAATTGTACCAGGACACCTCATGATTTAATATTTGTCTTGCTATGCTGTTGGCATTCAACCCTTTGAGTGCCAGAGAGCTGCTGTGGCGCTCAAAGGGTTAACACCTGGAATGGTGCATTTTTAGATGTAGGAGGCAAATATAGCAGTTGATACCTTTATTGGCTAACTAAGCAGATTCAAGATACAAGCTTTCAAGACCTCTTAGGTCTCTTCCTCAGGCATGTTATACAGATAAATCTGAAAACATCTCTCTTATATACAAATACACATTGCATTGTTTAGAATGGGAATCAGATAAGAAGGCTCTGTCCAGACCAGATTCTCTGATCAGTTCTTAGATTTATGGAGACTTTTTTCTTTCCAAAACAATTCCTTCAAAGGTTTGTAAAGTGTACAAAACCGAATGCTAACACGACCTGAAATATACCAGAGACTGATTAAGGCTCTATTGGGCCATAGGCAAGCTACCAATTTGGAGCGCCACATGTTTTGATTCAGTGCTTCTAACAGAGAGTTCTGCTAGCTAGTGGGAGTAACTGGATGATGCTGGTCTCTTACCAAAAAGAGTATCTGATGTCAGCGGCAGTAACAGCAGGGCCTCTGTCTGTGACCCATCACTTGCAGCCAGGGCCCCTCATATTGCCATGGGCACTACGCAGTAACCTAGCTTGCCGTAATGTATAATCTGCATACCTGGGAACTTCTTGGTTGGGGCTACCCAGAGGAGAGTCCTGTGGTGACAATGAGGAGGGAAAAATGACGCTATTCGCGTCATAAAACGGTCGAGGCTTAATCACGAATGGGGGCAGGACTTCTAAAACACAAATACATTGCTAGAATAGACTGAAGAAGGAGGAGGAGTGGGCGGGAAGTGGAAGGAACAGGGCGGGATTGAGCAGAAGTGGGCAGAGTTTTATCAGAAACTCCCCACATCCGAGAATCAGACTCAGCCCCAGAGACCCAGTAATTCAGTGTCAAGTCTGGACTCTCCAGGACAAAACCGGAGAGTTCACAGTTATGGGATACACAGTGTAACGGATACCGCTGCCACCCAGCCTTGGGTGACTCCGTTAGTCGCCGCTTCCCTCGCTCTGGAACAGGAAAACTCCACCAGCTTCTCCCAAGGTATCCCAATCGCCAGGCAGGACTAGTGTCAGGATAACAAGAACTCTCCCAGCATACCAGCAGCTTAACCTCACCAGACAACACTTGTGTAGGTTAAAACAAGAACTGCTTTATTTGGACACAAACAAGGTTTATATACAGGTTTGTGATCACAGTTAACCAATAGCAAATAAGATTCACAACACCACCAGTCTTGCTGAGACTTAAATACATTAACACACAATAGAATACAAAACACACAGCCCTCTATCAGGTCTGCTCAGATAATTACATCAGTGACTGACATAATACAATCAGTTTCACAAACCAACAAATGGAACCACATAACACCAGGAAACCTACTTTGCATTTAAATAATAACACAGCACACAATGGGTGAGGCAATAGGACATTTGACTCCCAGTCTCCAGATACTGTCCCAGGTAGTCACTGCCCCACCCCCAATACATAATAGGGTCTCAGGCCTAGTGCCACCCTGGAGTCTGGCTGACACCCTTCTCCATTTTGTAGTTTGGCCCATGATTCTGTATGGCCAAATGGCCGCTTCCAGTCCAGGCCCAGTGGTTCCTGTGACACACAGTATACAGGTATACGGTCAGTACATATGAAGTGGATGTGTACCATATGTATATCAGTAAATATAAAGAAAACGTAAGTTACAAAATGTTTGTCAGTTCATGGACACACTTTATGTTCCCTATGGTGCAGGTGTATTGCTCCAGAATTTCTTCAGTTTTCCTCGCTTGTGCCCCCTGATCTGTCCGCATATCCCTTTAAATCAGGGGCCATTTTGAGTTTTTTTCTGCAGAACTATACAGGAGTCAGTGCAAGCCTGGAACGTGTCTGTTTACATATGCACTTGATTTAACCTTTTGAGTGCCAGAGGGGTATGCAGTGCATTGCACAGCAATGAGTTGTGCACCCCTCTGGCACTCAGAGGGTTAATGGGATGTGTCGACACCCTAATGCCCCCACTGGATTTTATTTCTGTAGTTCTTATCAATGTGCAATATTTGAAGGAGCTATTTTGGAGCAAACCAGCTGCACTATAGGGGACAAATACAAACAACCAATATCCCCATTGATTTTTAAAGGGTCTTTTAACCCTTGAATGCTAGTGGTCTCCAATGCATTACCTCTTTAGCATTCAAGAGATTAACAAACCCCATTTAAATCCGTGAACATTTGTTCCTTATGATGCAATTGTCTTGCCCCAAAACGTTCCCAGTCTCAGCTTTATATATTTGCCCCACTGGATTTTATCTGCCGCTCTTAACCCTTTGAGTGTCAGAGGGGATCTTAAATCAACATTGATAGTTTGAATTATAGTAACTTTGGAACAAAGAATTTCCCAGCAGAGTTACCCTTGTTTTACTTGGCAGGAGAAGTCCTAGAATATATATAGTTTTAATGAGAAGACTTTACTTTAAATATCAGACCCAAATTTAACCCTTTGAGTGCCAGAGGGGGACGCAACCCATTGCTTTGCTTTTATAAATATGGGCCTAGGCTCTCCATTTAAATTGCTGTTATTATCTCTCTAAAATATGTGTGTTTACGTGTCTGAAAAAGATCTGTTTACAGTGTTTGCAGGTCATTCCCGGTATTCCATTAACCCCTTAAGGACCGTGGACTTGCCTAACCATCCCAACTTTTGTTCCATTAAGGATCGATAATGGTCCTGGCACATCCTGGTCCTTAGCAATCCGTGACGTGCCAGGACCATCACTCCAGTCCCGATGTTAACCCTTTGAGTGCCAGAATGGTACTGAACACATTGCTTTGAAATGTGTTCCGTACCACTCTGGCACTCAAAGGGTTAAGGACCAGTGATGGTCCTGGCATGTCATTGAATTCTGGGATTGCAGAGTGGCTGAACACCGCTCTGCAATCCCAGAATGCAGCTATAAAAAAAAAAAAAAAAGTGCCGTGGTCCTCTAGAGCACCCCATCCCCAGGCCGTGCGGGCCTTAAGGGGTTAAATAATATGCAGTTGAGACAAGTTCAGTTATTTTTTAGAGTCCAAATGCTTATAAATTCTTATGACTAACCCTTTTAGAACCAGAAAGGTGGGCAAAGTATTACTTAGAAATGCATTGTGCACCGTCTGGTCCTCATAATGTTAATTACTATGGATTGTATTTGGTGTTTCTTAGTCAACACTGTTATGCTGGAGAACTGATTTCTTATTTTGTGGTTTGATAGTTGCCGCCTACTCGATGGCAGAAGAAAATGAGGTATCCGTAGGAAGCTCTTCGGTGTCCTCTCCTCTGGAAGAGGCCTCGTCCCTCCGTGAGGGCTATGTCTGCACGCTGACCCCTGAGCTTGTCCTTAAAGCTCTAGATGAACTGCAGGAAAAGCCAGAATGGAGGCTACGTGATGTAGAGGCTCTGCGGGACATGATATGGAAGGAGTACCCAAACCTCAAGACTCGTGTCGATGACTCTTTCCTCCTTCGCTTTCTGCGGGCCCGGAAGTTTGATTATGACAGAGCGCTTCAGCTTCTAGTGAACTATTATAACTGCCGGAAAGGTTGGCCAGAGGTGTTTAACGATTTGAGGCCCTCTGCAGTTAAGCCTGTGCTGGACTCTGGATTTCTGACTGTGTTGCCTAGTAGAGACAGAGAGGGTCGGAAGATTGTCTGTATTCGCCCTGGTATGAAACTTTATTTTATGTGTAAATCTCCTATTTAACTTCTAACTTAACCCTTTAAAGACACGGGGGGGGGGGTGCACCAGACTGCAAAGCAATGCTTTGCACATTTCTCAGTTCTTTAGGGGATCACTAAGATCTCCTACTTAAAAACACCATTTAACAGAAAATCCTAATATTCGCTATGAATTGATTCTGTGTGGATTATTTACCAAAACTAGTCTTCAACTAGTATTGGATAATATGTCCACGGAGGCAGACATGATTCTTTGTTGCAGGATTCACACTTAAATCTTCATTCCATCCTAAAAGGAAGAGTTAGAGTTTACTGGAGTCCTGCAACAATGAATCATGTCTGTCTCCATAGACATAGTAACATAGTTGATGACGCTGAAAAAAAAAGACATGTATCTATCAAGTTTGTGCTGAACTTGATGGATGCATGTCTGTTTTAGTTTTTTTTTCAGCTCATCACTCCTGCTGAATAAAGGTAGGTAAAAAATATATATTGAAGCAATTTTGCATTAAGCTCCAAGTAGGTAATAAAATTCCTTTCTGACTCGAAACTGGAGTTGGATATTTCCCTGGATCAGCATCCTATCCGCTTTGAATACAGATGTCATAATTCTCAACATTGTCCTGTACTAGCTAGCTATCCATTATGTTTTTGAAAGCTGTATCTGTAAGCACCTCATCCCGAGGCAAAGAATTCCATGCCTTTACTGCATGCAAATTTGGGAATTTTAACCCCCTTCAATACAAGAGAGACCTCCTCAGTTTGCTTAGCGCACAATCTCTTGGATCAGGTGCTATCTCGTTGCAGGGCCAGTGACCTCCGTATTGCACAATCCCAAGGGCACTATCTGCTTATCCTGCATGAGCTTTCACTTACTCTCACTCTGTGAATCACACATTTACAGCACATTTATTTTTTCATTTGCTGCAAACCTCTCTTCCCTGCTTGTTAAAAGGTCCTTTAATATCTGTCAGTACTTTTTCATCTTTTCTTGTTAAAGAGATAGTAATGTCACGCAATAAAGGCATATCCTATTATCCTTTCTACTTTTTATTATGCACTGTACTCTTCTAAAAGTCCATATCAGTGTAGTTTTATTGTAATTTTATTTTAACGTTTCCACCTCCTGCCCCTTTTCCCTGTGTCACTCTTCTTCCTTTCAGATCTGAAAGCCTGTATAAGGAAAACCCTAACCCCACCGAAGGCTTTATGCTCACATAATATTCTCCCACGTTACAATCCGTCCGAACCGGCTTTCAGATCTGAAGGGAAGAACGGTGACGTGGGGAAAATTTTAAATAAAATTAAGATAAAACTACACCGATATCGACATTTAATAATAATAATAACTAGTATTTATATAGCGCCTTTCTCCCAGTGGGACTCAAAGCGATTTCAGCGCACGCTCTCAGAATTAACCAGATCGGTGGCTGAAATAATAGGTGTTTTTATTACCCAATCAATGGTACTCATTTAGCATTATAAAAAAAAAAGTATAAGGAATAATCGGATATGCATTAATAGCAGGACATTACTATCTCTTTAAATTGACCCTATCACATAAAACAACATTTTTATTTTGAAAGAGCTTTCAAAATCTCCTATATGTTGTACTGACACTGTTTTTTTTTTGGTTTGTTTTTTTATTTAAGAAAAAAATAGTTTTTGAGTTACTTATAATTACAGATTATGCTTATTAAGGCATGCAGTGCAGGCACTTCCTGTCTAAGCCCTACATTTTTTCCCCATTCACTGACACTGCACAGCAATGCACTTCCCACCTACTCTAGTACTTTAAAAGGTCAGTGAGTGGGGGAGGTAATGTATGGGTAAAAAAAATTTGCCTGCATGGCATTCATTAAAGGGTTAGTAATGTCTAGTTATAAGTACTTCACCGAGTCTTCTTTATATTAAAATTAAGAGATTGCATAACTTTTGAACTACACATATAGTGCAGCGATAAAGATCCCCCTCCCTTCTGGCCGCCTCCCTCTGAATCTGTAATCGGGTTGTGTGACTTGATGGCTACATCGAGGGACAAACTTCAGTAAGTATAAGGGAAATCCGCCCCCCCCCCCATCCCTCGCTGCAGCCATCTGGTCAAGCCTGCAGCTTCTGGTGACGTGGACAGAAGAGGCAGTGGATCTTTGTCTCTGCATAACTTTTGAACTACAGAAAAGTAAGGACCTAAATATAGCCCAATTTCTTAATTTTAATAAAAAGAAGACTCTGTGAAGTACTTATAAGTAGACATTACTAACCCTTTAATTAGCATCATATAGAAAAAATAACTCAAAAACAAGTTTTCTAAGTTAAAAAAAAAAATGCTAATACAGAATATAGGTGATCTGAAACCCTTTGATTGCCAGAAGGGTACACAACGCTTTGCAAAGCAATGCGTAAGCCATTTATTTTTAGTTGAAGGTGTTCCTTTAAAAGCAGAGTGCCTCCTAATTAATGTAGAAGAAAAAAATATATATAGCATGCTGCAGCTTAACCCTGATAATCTCAAGTGGCACCATTAACCTTTAAAAGGGCAATATAGTGTCCGTACAAGACCCTTTCATCCCCCTGCTAGTGACATCTGCTTATAACTCGTCCGTTGTCTACAGGTTTTTTTTTCTTCATATTACTGATATCTGTACAGCTGGGTGACATCAGCTCATTATTCATGAGCCTGGAAGAATGTTCCTATTTCATTAGAAGCCCCGTGGTGACCAATCAGTCAATTGCTTCTATGGAGAAAGCTTCCATGAACGTAGAGTAAAGCGCTACCTTACCCAGCTATGCAGATATCTGTGATCTGCAAAACAAACTGAAAACAGTAGTGGGTTAATATTGACCCTATGCTGCCACTTTAAAATAGCACAAAGATTTAAAGGAGCAGAGTGGGATGGAATTTCAGAAACTGTCATTATGTAGGTGATTGACCTGAAAAAAAAGTTTCCTGTGATTGCCTTCATTTATCAACAGAATCGTTTGTATTGCTATCCCATCTGTGATGTGCAACCAGGTCAGTTGTCTCTGCTACAGTGAGTGAATTCCACCCTTGCTGTATGAGTGTGTGTATGTGTGTGCATGTTTCATAGAATGTTTCACTTCTCTTGTGCATATGGCTATGATGCGGGGATGTCCAAGCATTTTTCCTCAAGAGCTACGCAGAAAAAATTATGAATCAATGGCCAGATACTACAAAATAATTACATTAAAGACCAGCATGCTAAAAGTAAGACATTTATATGGGCTATTGTGTCCATTCGATAGCTAGACTCCTCTTATATTGTGCTTCAAAAATGTGTGTGGTAAAGGTCTGCCTCACTGTTATAGATCATGTGAGGATTATTATGGTTTACAACAAGTCATTATTATTTAATAGAATTTGCATGAAGCGCCAGATTGGCCATTGCCCCTTGGTCTTATTTTGGAAATTCTTATTGTTATTCCTTTAATGTTGTAAATCCCCTCATACACTAGTGGTGCTATATAACTAAACAGTATGTGTATAATTTTATATAGCTTCAATCCCACCTACATTTGTGGAGCATTTTTTTTTTCCTTTGATTGAGTTTCCCAACATAGAGGCTGATTTATTAAGAAGAAGTGTAGTGTTTTAGGACAGTGTTTTAGGACAAACCAACGGCACCATAGTGTATAAATAATTCACTTTGGTTTAAAAATTAACCCATTGAGTGCTAGAGACATCTCACAATTCAGTGCATTGGCTTTCTCTCTACATTCAAGGGGTCAAAACACAATTTTAAACCAAAGGCAATTATTTTTACCCCGTGGTGCAGTTGGTTTGCCCCATAGTACTCCAGTTGTCTTTTGTGCATAAAGTCCACCATTTTGTGTGTTTTCTTTGCCCCCTGTAGTGACTATTTTTACATTACAGGGTGCTGGAACCCCAGAGACTACCCCATTACTGAGAACATACGTGCCATTTATCTCTCCTTGGAAAAACTCATTGAGTCTGAGGAAACGCAAGTTAACGGAATTGTGATCTTAGCGGATTACAACGATGTTGGCTTTTCTCAAGCATCTCATTTTGGTCCCTTTATTGCCAAAAAAGTGATTGGAATCCTTCAGGTAAGAGAAAAATAAACAAAGTTCCAATTTTTCTCCATAACACTGAGTTTCAGAGGGATTTCCAATGCATTTTGTATTGGACACCCCTCAGGTACTCAAGAGGGTTAAAGGAGCAGTAAAGTTTTATTAGAAGAAATATATAAATGCATTGTAGGGCTTTTTCTGTTGAGCAAACCAAGAGTATTCCGACTGCTCCATTATTCTTCATTCTAAAGCGACTACAACTTTAACTTCAGTTCTTTAACCCTGCTCTGCAATACGTTGTGTGTCCCTCTGACACTCAAAGGGTTAAAATGATTGTTACTATTAAATGTCCACCTGGTGTCCGGAGAGCAGTTTTTTTTAATTCCATTGTCATTCTGTCACCTTCTGAGGCAGAGCTAAGCACTAAGCTACTCCTTCCTGTAGATTGTGATAGTAATAGCTCCACCTTGTCATGCCAGTTTAAACTGTTATAAGGTTTAAATGGGGTATCCCCCGTCAGTGCGAATACACTTGGTCTACGTATCGGTAAAAGCTCCATGGTATATCCTATGTAATAATTTGCATAGGATAATAATGGATGTTTTTCAGAAGCTGTCATGCGCAGTACAGACTGCCCTTGCCGCTGCTGAAAACGGAGGGGGATGCTCCGAATTCAAACCGTAGTTGTGCGCAGAGAGGACTACGGTCTGAATTCGGAGCGCACCGCTCCATTATCAGCCGCGGCGCGGGCAGTCTCTACTCTGAATGACTGCACCGTGGCCGTTGCTGCCTGGCACTGTGGCCCATGTATACGGGCTGTTCAACTAGTATCCTATATAATAATTCGCTAGGATGTTTGTCACAATGCAGTCATGCACAGTAGAGACTACCCGCGTTCGGGCAGTCTCTACTGCGCATGATTGCATTGCGTGAGTGAGGCGACACAAGACTGCATCACATGGAGCAGTGTGGTAGCGGCCTCTTAACCCTTTGAGTGCCAGAGGTGTACGCAACGCATTGCAAAGCAATGCGTTGTGTACCCCTCTGGTACTCAAAGGGTTAACATTACCTGGACCTTGGCCCGTGCACATGGGCTTTTACACTAGTTTTTATAATGAAATGTTGCTAATCCTTTAACCACATTGTGTTGGATACCTTTCTGACACTCAAAAGGTTAAATTAACCTCTTGAGAAGCAATGCTGGTATTGGAGATATGTATAGCATCCAACTGGTTAATGGAGGCAACCTGCAGTTCTTTCACTATCACTAGACTACATCTTACATCATTTTCAGTTGGCCAGAACCCATATAAGGATGATGGGAATTGTAGTGGAACTACAGCCTGAAGATCACAAGGTTTTCACTGTTGCTTCAGTGCTAATTTCAGATATGCTCCACTGGTTTGGCCAGGCTAACTTTTTATACATTTCCATCAATTATAATATGTAATCATTTATCAGTACCTATTAACTTGGTAAATTAGGCTGCAAAAAGACACAAGTCCATCAAGTTCAACCCTTGCTTCATAACCAGAGAAAACATTTACCATTACATTTATTGTTTGCTTCATTACAATGTAATCCTGACAACAGCTGCTGAATGGCCATTCCAAGATTCCACCACTCTCTAATCAAATGGTGCTGTTGGAACAAGTATCAAAATTGCAATCCACAATCACCTGCAAGAAATCAGAATTTAAAGAGAGATAACAGCAACAGAAAGCAGGACCGCTCAGATTTTTCACACTGTGGAAAGATTATTCAAGCCAATTTGTCTGCAATCTAGTGTATCATTGTCCAGTTCACAAAGCTATGACTTGAGCCTCCTTTAGATACCTTCAGTTAAGCTAGCATTCCAAGGGTGATGTCTTGTGAAGGCCATCAACCTAGGGATGCAAATCTGGGTTCTGTACCTTCATGGTAAAACTTTGCTCTTGTAGATATAGAAGACCTGTACAAACAATTCAACATCTGCTACCCACTAGCTGTGACTTGGCCCTAAGCCCTGTTGGTTTTCTTGGGAGTGTGTTAATAGCCCAGTTTTTGAAAAATGGTCAACTGCTCTTTCCACACAGGAATTTTTCTGGAATCACTGAAGGAAACAATCGTCAAACCATGTCTGAAAAAGCCATCACTAGATCCAGACGGCATGGCAAGCGACAGGCCTGTCTAAAACTTTGAATAACTAAATTGATGTCACTGGATAAATCACTGAAACTATGTACCTGCCTGTGAGCCTCATAAAAAAGGCACAAAACCTACAGGCAAAAAGAAGAGAAGAAAAAAAAAAAAAGAAATCCTGAGGAAACGGGATCTCTTAAAAACTAAAGCAATCCACACACCTGAGTGCCAACCAGATGGCCCACAAGTAACAGAAGTAGGAAAACAAAATCCTATATAATAATTCGCTAAAACGTGTGTAACGACGCAGTCATGCGCAGTAGAGACTGCCCGTGACGAGGCTGATGTCCCACTCTGTATCAGCCATGGCACGGGCAGTCTCTACTGTGCATGACTGCCCCGCGACTGGCTGGTGGTGGCACTGTGGCCCGTGTAACAGGCTCTTCAACTAGTAGAGCATAAAGCAGCTACTACAGATGTGAAACAATTTAATATACTCAGGGGAAAAATGGCTAGCCAGTCAACATAATTTATAAATAAATACATGTCTGTAAAATAGATTTCACCCACCCTTGATGTAGACTTGTATATCTTATTCAGAGTAGTTGCTTTTTGCTATTTTTTTTTTTTTTTTTTTGTTCATCTTCCTGTCTCAAACCTTCCCTTCCTAGGAAAGGTCACTGAGGAAACCGTATCAAGGCAACTGGAAACCTGCATGTCAACACAGGAAATTCATGAGCCACTACAGTCTGCAGTCTGGTTTCAGGAAAAGTCACAACACAAAACATCTGTTTCGTGTGTTAAATAATATTCTGGTTGCATAAGTCCGAGGAGATTGTCCAATTCTGATACTCTTTGACTTCCCTGCAGCATTTTATACTACAGACCATGAGACTATAGAGCAATTAAGAACTTCTGTGGACTGGATGTCACAGTCCCAGTTAGTTTAAATCTTTTTGATCTGATAGGTCACAGAGGGTTTTTTCAGTTATGTGTCCTCTAGACCCATGGCCCTGTAATGTGGAGTGCCACAAGTCTTTATTTTATCACCAGTGATGTTTTCAGTGTGTTACCTCTGGGCAACATTATCAGAAGACATGGCCTTAATTATCACTTTATACAAGCTGTACCTGGCTTTTGTTCCAGATAAAAGGGATCCAGAATCATCTCAGTGGACGCCAAGAAGAAGTCCAAGAATGGATCATTGTCATGTATCTCGGGAGATAAGTGTGGTAAAACACTAGTCCGACTAATTAAAATTAAGAGAAGTGCTATTAATATACACAAAATAACTTCCTCTCTAGGGAAACCTTTGCTTGAATATCCGCAGATAGCTGAAGCTTTCAGAGACTTTTACGCTAAATTATGCAACTTAGACCCTTCCTCTTCGTCTCCATCTCACCGTGCAGCTGTCCTGGACTTTCTTCATCGAGCCAAAATTCCTACTGTATCCCCACAAGATGCTGAGTCCCTCAAGCAGCCTATCGCTAACCTTGAACTTCTTACTGCACTCAAGTCTATGCCGCTTGGGAAAAGCCCAGGTCCAGACGGCTTTACCCTGTCTTACTATAGAACTTTCATGTCTTCTCTATCCCCCACCTTCTGTCTTCTTTCAGTGCAGTTCTACAAGGGCAACCTCATTCTCCTCAATCACTGGAAGCGCACTTTGTGGTGATTCCAAAACCCAAGGAAAGACCCAACGCTTTGCGGCAATTACCGCCCAATCTCTCTGTTAAATATCGATTTTAAATTACTTGCGAAGATGCTAGCAAACCGACTCCAACCATTCCTCCCTCGGCTTATTCATCCGGATTAAAGAGGATTTGTCCCAGGGCGTGAATCGAGACACAACATTGTACTACCATTTCACTTACCGACCTTGCTTTGTCCAAAAAAGTACCCACAATTTTCTTCTCATCCGAGGCCAAAAAGGCGTCGGATGAGTTAATGGTACTATCTCCTCTTCCTTTCCTATCACTTATGGGATACGTCAAGGATGCCCTTTCTCTCCTTTAATTTTTATACTCGCGCTTGAACCTCTTCTACAACATGTGAGACTAAACACGTTAATTTCAGTTATCCAGGTAGGCATGGAGCACTACAGATTGGCTGCATACGCCGATGACATTCTGTTTTTTGTTTCACACCCTTACTCTTCTCTTCCTCCCCTCCTCGAGGTTTTGAATGAATATTCACTTGTCTCACAAGCGTTAATTAACTATACAAAATCGGAAGTACTTAATCTCAAATTGGATTCCCAAGCGGAGAAGTTGCCGTGGGACAAATTTCCCCTTCGGTGGTCCACTCTCTCCATCAAATACCTGGGTATCCTGATCTCTCTGAACCTTTCTCCCCTGATTACAATGGTCAAAACCGATTTAACTTCTTGGAATCCTCTGTTCCTCTCGTGGTTTGGTCATATAAGTGTCATTAAAATGATGATTCTCCCAAAAGTTCTATACGTTTTAAACTCCCTACCAATACCGATAACAAAGCATCTGATTGACGCACTCTCCTCCCTAGCTTCACAATTTATATGGGCCAAACAAAGGCCTAGGATTAGACATAACATCCTTACTTCCCCAATTAACCAGGGTGGTCTTAATGTTCCGTACTTTCGTAAATATTATAGTGCCTCCATTTTGGCAAAAGTTTTTGATTTTCTCTCCTCCCCTCCGAAAAGGTGGACAACCACTTTTTCTCCTGCCTTGAAAGGGCATGATCTCATTCAGCTACTGTAGACACCTGTCGATTCAGTTCCCCTACAGTACAGATCCCATGTCATTCTCGGCCATATTCTGAGGACCTGGAACCAGTCCAACCACACACTCAAACTTGCCCCCTCTCCCTCCCCCCCTTCTCTCTTTTCTGGATAATCCTACCTTTCAAGTAGAACTGCCTGCTTCACTATGGGAGAAATGGAGAGAAGCCAACCTTCACCTGCTCGGCTCCCTATCGATTGGCTCACGGTTCTTACCTCTGTCTGCCTTGACAGATAAGCTCGGACAGCATTATGCTCCATGGTGGCTCCTCTTTCAGATCCGACACTGGTACCATTCCATGTGCAAAACCTTGTCTCCAGACAGACCTTTGACCCCTTTTGAGATGAAACTTGCACCTATCCCCACTCCATTTCGTCCTCTGTCATTCTGTTATGCCTTATTCTTCCAGCAGAGCACTTCGAAACCCTTTTTCGTTAGGAGGTGGGAAAGTGAACTCAGCATTTCCTTAGACCATACGCAATGGTCATATCTTTTCGTCTAATTTCAAACTACACAGGGATATCAGACCCAGAGAATTGAACTACAAAATTACTTCAGGTTGGTATAGAACTCCTTCGCTTTCTGCTAGACTACCGTAATACTTCCCCTACTTACTGGAGATGCCTATGACACCCAGGCTCTCTCTCACATATTTGGTGGAGCTTTCCATTGATTCAACTCTTTTGGTCATGGATTTTAACTACATTGAACTCTATTGTCCATTTATCGCTTCCCCTAGATCCCCTCCTTTGTCTTTACTCTCATAAAGCTCACCTTCTAGATGTGACTCCTGTCCAGTGGAGAATAGTTCCCTTGCTTCTTAATATAGCCCGTTCTTTGATCCCCTTACACTGGAAACAGACCACTGTCCCATCTCTCTCCCAATGGCTTTCCAAAATAGATGCATATATCGAGATGGAGACGTGTCATACTAATGCGACTGATTCTTTTTCACAATTCGTATCTAATTGGTCTCAGTTGTATAAAAATGGTTCCTCTCCTGCTCCGCCTCTCTCAAATTCCCCCTGACCATAATGATACATTGTCAGGTTGGCCTCCGCCCGGGTTTGTTCCACCCCTTGGCATTTACAGACCACAGTCCTGTATTCCTTTGTTGCTTTTTGAAGGGATAGTAATACCTGAAAATAAGTTTATTTGATATTGTAGCCCTTAAAAAA
Organism: Rhinophrynus dorsalis; assembly: GCA_037306005.1. Taxonomy (NCBI): domain Eukaryota; kingdom Metazoa; phylum Chordata; class Amphibia; order Anura; family Rhinophrynidae; genus Rhinophrynus; species Rhinophrynus dorsalis. The sequence goes on from CM074727.1 coordinate 145,852,755, forward strand.
CCATGAAAAATGATATAAGTCTTATCTCCCAAACCTTTATGGTTTGGAAGATATTCAGAAGTAAAGTTTCCCCTGGAGTGATGTCATTGCTCCACCCTTCAGATTTGGAATCCGGTCGCCCGACCAGCAGTGCCTCTCCAGAAGTGCTGAGATCACGATCTTTAAAAAGAATTTCTTAATTGGAATGGTCTACAAAGTGTGCTTTCAAGCCAGGCACACTTTGTACACAGTTCCAATGAAGTAGTTCTTTTCAAAGATCGTGATCTCGGCACTGCTAAAGAGCTGCCGGTTGCTATGTGGACCGAATTCCAAATCTGTCCACTAGATGGCAGACTTGGCTGAAACAGCAAGGAAAAGTGAACTATACTATATTTTACAAATGAATATCTCCCAAACCATAAAGGCTTGGGAGATAAGACTTATATCATCTTTCATGTTTTTTTAAGGGCTATAATATAAAATAAACTTATTTTCAGGTATTACTATCCCTTTAAGCGCTCTGTCACATTACGTACTTAAATTTCATTGGTGTTTTCCCCCCCTCCTCTCCCCTACCCCTCCCCACTCTTCTTCCTCTTTTTTTTTTTTTTTCTCTCCATTCTGCTCTTCTCCTCCTTTCCTCCTCTTTCTATGCTCTACCTTGTTAATTGATGCCTTTTGATGTCCCATTCTCTTTATTCCACATCTATAGAGGTATCAAGGGTTATCGTATAGCTTCTCCTCCACGTTCCTTTTACTCTTACAAAATCCTAATTGAATTTGTATTTTTTTTACCATCTGGAATAATTCTAGCATTTGTATGTATCTCCATGTATTATATTCCTCTCTTAATACCCTGTGGATGGATCCTGTGTTTGTACCATTCATTATGTTGATGTCTTTTTTTTTGTGATGCTTTGGAACTTTTCATGAATAATTATTATTACATACTCATTCATTTTGCATCTATACCACTGGACTAACATTGCAATCCTAAATTAAGTACATTCATACTTACGTGTATACAGATGCACAAGTACATCCCAGGCAAGTTTAGACAATTTCTGCTAACATATATGGCTAAGTGATCCAGCATCCCTGGATTACTAGCTCGGGTGTAGTGGTAAGGTGGAGCTGTAGTAAATGCATTCTAAGAGTTGTAGTCTTGGATTCCTAGGACTGTCCTGTTTCCTGATGTAAAAACTATAACTTGATGTATTGAGGATTGGCTGTATGCCCAGAATACACAGATATAGTGTTCCAGTGTCACAGATATTGGTGAGACACCTGTAGTTCTAATTACATGCGAAAACATGAGTTGGCATGTGTGGCTCTCTAGCCTTTGTATTTGAATTCCCTTCATCCTGAGAACAAGACAGGAGTCCTATGAATGCACGACAGGACTGACTCCGGGATGTGGATGTATAATACTTTGTATGGCAAACACACACAACCCATACAAAACCTCAGCCCTGACTAATTGATGCTCAACAGTTGACACACTAGAGAAACGGCCTCTTAGAGGGGATATGATAACATTATATAAATATGTTCAGGGCCCATACAAAGGGCTCTCCAAAGACCTGTTCATTAACAGAACAGTACAAAGGACAAGGGGCCACCCGCTTAGACTTGAGGAAAGGAGATTTAATCTACAACAGCGGAAGGGTTTCTTTACAGTAAGGACAATAAAGGTATGGAATTCACTGCCTGAGGAGGTGGTGCTATCAAAAACATTAGATGCCTTTAAAAGGGGCCTGGATACTTATTTAAAAGAGCATAACATAGAGGGCTATGTACGTTAGTATTGGGATGAATATTTAGTTGGGGCTTGTTGATCCAGGGAGAGGAATCTGATTGCCATTTGGAATCAAGAAGGAATTCCCCCCCCCCCCATTTAAGGCAGAATTTTAAATTGCTAATTGAGGGGGGGTTTTTTGCCTTCTTTTGGATCAACGATGGTAAACGGGAATGGGAGGGGGTTGAACTGGATGGACGCAAGTCTTTTTTCAACCTAAATTACTATGTTACTTAATTCTCTTCAAGTTGTTGGGTGGAGCCAACTATTGAACAGTTAGTCATTATAGAAGGTTGTATATTGTTGTGTCTTAGAAAAATATATATTTTTGTGTGAGTTATCTTTGTTAATGTTTTAATTCTCTTTTTGTAAAACAGGATGGTTTTCCTATCAGAATAAAGGCTGTCAATATAATAAATGAACCAAGAATATTTAAAGGTATTTTTGCTATCCTGAAGCCATTTTTGAAAGAGAAAATAGTAAAAAGGGTAAGTTTTTGTGTTTTGGTTTTGTTTTTGTGTGTTAAATCAAATGGGAACAATTATTTGGTTAAAGCGGAACTAACACCCCTTGTAAACTTTACCCCAAATAATTACCCAACTGGCGACTAGCTGCTCAATAGTGCTAGTCACCAGAATTATTACTGTGTTATTGAGAATTCTGTTATGCTCCCAGGACTGACAGCCAGGAAACAGCGTAGACCTCTTTCCATAGTGATGCCTGCGCTGTCAGTTCTAGTCTGCTGTAGGAGGCATTGCTAGGTAACAAAAGGGACTGACAGCACAGGCGCACAGACGTCACTATGGAAAGATGTCTGTGCTGTTTTCTGGCTGTCCATCCTGGAGCAGTATAGAATTCTCAATAATGCGGTAATAATTCTGGCGACTACCACTATTGAGCAACTAGTCGTCAGATGGGTAATTATTTGGGGCAAAGCTTACAAGGGGTGATAGTTCCGCTTTAGCAATTGCCAGTGATGTGGTGTGAAGGGTTGAACCACAGAAATGAGTTGGGAGGAAATAAGGAGCAAGAGATGCAATGGGGTGAGTCGAGGCACGAAAGCCAAAGTTGAGGCGTATGCGAGCTGTGGGAGTCGTGGCTGGGGCACGGAAAGGTGTGGGAGCCACGTTGTGGTAGTAGTCACTGGGGAAGAGGTGAGATACTGGGAATAAGGGGAGGGACAGGCGCCAAGGTTTTCGAAATGGTGTGAAACAAGAACAGAGTTTGGAGAGTCGAACTTGCAGAGGAGGAGATTAGAATAATCCATGGTTGGAGAGGAGGATGTATTTGAGACCTCAAGTATTCAGATGTTTAAAACCCTATTTAAATCAGTGATTTGGTCCAGAATCACTGCATAAGATCCTAAACGCCTCATTCATCAAGTCAAACAGGTTCAATTCCGTAGCAAACAACTGCCCCATGGGGAGGGGTGGGAGGATTTTTTTGATTCTGGCAAGTGATCTCTATCTCTCATTGCAGCACCATATGCTTATTAAGGTCTGTTCTTCACAGAGATCTTAATTAGCTAATTGTGCTGAACTTTTCAGAAATAAAAGTATTCAAATCTCCTAACCTGCATTGGCAGTTTTGAATGAAGTTTTCAGACAAAAGAAAAATATACTATTACGGGTACTGTGCTGTCAGAGACAACAGAGGAAAGAGATTTGGGAGTAAATTATTTCTGATGACTTAAAGATAGGCAGGCAATGTAACAAAGCGGTGGGGAATGCAAGCAGGGTACTGGATTGTATAGCTAGGGGCATTAGTTGCAGAAAACTGGAAGTGATCATGTCACTCTACAGATCTCTGTTTAGACCTCACCTAGAGTATTGTGTACAGTACTGGAGACCCCATCTCCAGAAGGATATAGATACTGTAGAGAGTTTAGAGAAGGGCTATTAAAATGGTGACTGGTTTACAGGAAAATAAATATCCGCATAGATTAAAGGATCTGAACATGTATAGCTTGGAGGAGAGAAGAGGGAGAGGGGATATGACTGAAACATTCAACATGAAGGGATTCAACAAAGTGCAGGAGGGAAATACATTTTAAAGGGATAGTAATACTTCGTTTTAACTTTATTTTATTTTGTAGGCATTAAAAAAACATGAAGAATGATATAAGTCTTATCTCCCAAACCTTTATGGTTTAAGAGATATTCACAAGCAAAGTGTCCCCCTCCCGCCCCCTTTACTGATGTAACACTTTTCAGCCAGGGCAGAAGGGAGGTGCCCAGGTAGACTGCAGAGAGGGACAATCTTCAATTAAGATAAGTGAAAAACCTGAAAAGCTTGTCAAGAGAGGCAGGGATTTCATTGTTTTCAAAGGAATAAGAGTGTCCCCTTCTGTTATCTGTCCAGTCTATGGACTGCATTCCACATCTGAGAAGAGATTGTTTACAGTAGGTAAAAGGGGCGGGAGGGGGAAACTTTGCTTGTGAATATCTCATAAACCATAAAGGTTTGAGAGATAAGACTTATATCAATCTTCATGTTTTTTTAATGCCTACAAAATAAAATAAAGTTAAAACGAAGTATTACTATCCCTTTAAAGGAGAAAAAATGTTAGGACAAGAGGCCATAGTCTAAAACTAGAGGGACACAGGTTTAAACATAATGTAAGAAAGTTCTACTTCCCTGAGAGGGTACTAGATAAGTGGAATGACCTACCAGCAGAAGTGGTAGAAGTTAATACAGTGACGGAATTTAAGCATTTATGAGGATAGGCATAAGGCTGGCCTGAACAGAAGACACGACCAAGGGCCAGACAAGGTTTGAGAGTTTTACAGTAGGAAAAATGGGCAGACTAGATGGGCCGAATGGTTCTTATCTGCCTCCAAATTCTTTGTTTCTATGTATCATGCAAACATAATGGGATAGCAACACTTTATTTTGACTACATATTCTGCAGTCAAATTGCTTAGACTATATTTATTTATATAGATATATAATATGTGTGTGTGACAGAGACCCAGAGAGTTTTCTGTCAGTGACTGTGAAAGAAAGGCATACATAGCACTAAGGAACTTTGTTACAAAATAGGTGAATATGAAAAAATATATATGCAATTTGGCTTAAAGGGATAGTAATGTTTCAAAATAAAAGCAACTTCAATTAATCTTCATAGTATTTGGCCCATAAAGAGTGTTATTTCGATACTGTCAGAGTTGTAGTTCAAGAGTAATTGAATGATAAAGTTTCCCCCTCCCTCCCCTTTTACTGATGTAACACTGTTCACTTCATAGCAGTAAGACTGTCCAAATGGAGCGCACAGAGGGACAATCTTCAGCGATCTTAAGGAAAAACCTGTCAAGGGGGGCAGGGTTTTCATTGTTCTCACAATAAGAAGATTGTCCTTTGCTGTGAGCTGTCTGATCCCAGGACCAGATTCCGCATCTGAGGTGAGCAGTATTCCATCAGTAAAAGGGTCAGGAGGGGGATACTTTATCATTCAATTACTCTTGAACTACAACTCTGACAGTATTGAAATAACACTCCCCATGACCCAAATACTTTGCAGATTAATTGGAGCTGCTTTTATTTTGAAACATTACTATCCCTTTAACATACTGCAAGTGCTTAATATATAAAGTCAAAATAACAGGTTGCTATCCCTTAAATTCAAAGTGACAGGTCCATTTTAACAAATCGCTTATTTATTTGTTTCTCAGTTTTTTCTCCATGGGTCAGACATGAACTCCCTTCATGACAACATACCAAAGGCCATCCTACCCGAGGAATATGGGGGAACAGCTGGGAAGCTGGACACCTCTGCTTGGAGCCAGACACTACTGACCTCAGAAGAGGCCTTTGCAGAAAGCTTTTGCCAGGCCAGCGTCACACGGGAAGGGTCTCTGCAGGTGTTATCAGCAAACGATGATGAGTCTGAATACTTGCAGTGTGAGGAGTCTGTTCGAGGGGTTAAATCCCAGCTCTACTGTTACTGAATAGTATCACACCTTGGGGTACTTTTTGGTAACTCTTTTATTGACCAACAGCAGTATCTCAAAATACATTTACATCTGTTTTAGTTTTATTATTTAACCCATAGCGTACCCCTCTGGCACCCAGTGCATTTATTTCAGATCCCTCTCTTGTGTTGCCAGTAATCAACAACAGGTTAAGGGCAACGCAATTAAATAAATACAACAAAAAAAATATGTTTTATTTTATGGGTTAATCACTGCTACTCCCGGCTGCGACGGTAACAGCATTATACATTTACAGCCCCCTATTTGTATACCCTCCCTGTACTTGTAAAGGCTGATATACTAAAATGAATTGGAGTAATTCCGGGACAAACCAACTGCATCGTATGGGAACAAGTCTTCCCATTTATTTGAATTGAGTTTTTACCTCCTTGAATGCAAGAAAGGCCATAAAAGCATTGCAACGCAATAGGTAGGCGATATCTCTAGTTTACATGGGGTTAAAAGCGCCAGTTTCATTAATGGGAATTTGGGGGATTTAGTCCATTTTAGTTACTCTATTACCTTCATTGTCTTAAACTCCTGCCAGTGTTAAAGCTGTCAGTCAAAAAAGAGGGCACCTCCTAGGGTAATAACGTTCAAGATAAACAGAAATTACAATGAGTATGTATATTGGTACTCACATTTACAATAGGCTATTGAATATAATTCAATTATCAAGTGCAATTGTGGAGGATATTGCACTGCATCCAAACAGATCGTATAGCCGCTCCCTCCTCGAATAATCTTTCTCTTTGTCTTGAAAAGAAAAGAATACAACCACCAGCAAACAATATATAGGTAGTGGAGCTCTTATTGTGTATGTCTCATAGCAATATCAATCCTGTACCAGATGTTTTACTCACATGTAGATTCCTCCGGTTTGTTTCCCAGACAAACCAGATAAACTCGTTTCTGAGCTACATCTGCTCTTTCCTCAGGGAAAAAAACTGGCGGAATCTACACGTGAGCAAGAAATTTTGTACAGTATTGATATGGCTATGAGACGTAAATAATAATTTCTTCCCTACCTATATATTGTTTAAAGCTGTCAGTGGCTTCCTCGGAGCTATAAGTCATACAGGTGGATGATGCATTGTGATAGCCAATAGGAACAGCTTGCTGCCAGTCCCGGATCTCCCAATAGGTAGAGTAAGCAACTGTCTAGAGCTCCAAATTTTGAAGGGTTCCACAGCTGTGCTGACCACACCCATATTCTATATTGTGGTTGTGGACAGAGCAATCGTAATGTCTCTGTGCCAGTTTTATACCCCTTTCCAGGCTATTATTTATCCCCTACAGAGCTCAGCCAAGAGGTTAAAGCTCTTTTATTTGTCATTGCTTATTATAAGGTCAAGGGCATTTTCTGTGCCAGTAAACAGTGAGTGGGACTGGGGCAGGGCCTATGTGAAGATTTGGTGTGTGTCATGGGTGGAACTAAGGGCACCTAGAGTGCCTTGCATAAGAGCACCTAGAGTACCTTGCATAGGCAGGTGCCGGAAATGTAATTCCATCCCTACCTGCTGCCACTCCTGGAACTCACAAGACCAGCTCTGGGGAGGAGAAGCCCAGGCAGGAGGCTGTAGTTTTGTAAGGCTGCTACTCCCAAGTTGTGGAACAGTAGTAGTAATAATAGTAGATATTCTATCCTGAGAGCCATATGCAGCAGAGCCGCGATCGCGTTAATATAAAAAAAATCTTTCACTAAAATGGTCTTCTACATGTGCTTGCAAACCAAGCACACTGCAAACCAAGCACACGTAGAAGTCCATTTCAGTGAAAGATTTCTTTTTTATTAACGCAATCTTGGCTCTGCTGCAGAGCCGCCTGATGATCGTACAACAGGCTTCCCTGCAGTCAGCTACAGCACTGACTTCGGGGAAGGGGGAGGGAGGGGAGAACTTTATGGTTTGAGAGATAATTGCTCCTAAAGGTTTGAGAGATGACACTGGGGGCAATGCATTTATTTTTAATATGACTTCAATATAGGGATTAGTAATTATTAAGTATCACTATCCCTTTAAGTAACTCTGGTGCAATACAGCCACACTGTAGGGGGCAAATAGAAATTCCCATTGATGTTAAATGGGGCTTGTAATCCCTTGAAAACTAGGGGTCTCCAGTATGTTTCTCTGTGATTTGTTGGAGAGCTCCTTAAGGTTCAAGGGGTTAAAAGTCCCGTTTAAAGGGGATCAATCACCTCTAAATATGTTGGTCTAAATAGCTTATGTAGCGACTAGCTGGTACAACGTTTTCATTTTTTTAATCAAATTGCTGTTTTGCTGAATTTAATTGAGTAAATATTACCCTGCGCCCTGCTTCCGGACAGACTGCAGTTTACCAGCTCTGTACCACGGTCTGTCACTCTGCCTCCTCTCCCTCGATCCAGCCTCCTCCAATGACGGAGGATTTCTGCAATCTCTGGCCAGTGAGAGCGCTCCGGCTTACAGGCAGAAAGCCTCCATCACTGGAGGTGGTTGGATTGAGGGAGGGGAACAGAGGAAGAGTGACAGACTGTGGTACAGAGCTGTTAAAGGGATAGTAATGTTTCATAATAAAAGCAACTCTAATTAATCATCATAGTATTTGGACTTTGGAGAGTGTTATTTCAATTCTGTCAGAGTTGTAGTTCAAGAGTAATTCAATGACAAGGTATCCCCCTCCCGACCCTTTTACTGATGTAACACTATTCAGCCAGATCAGAAGGGAGGTGCCCAGGTAGACTGCAGAGAGGGACAATCTTCAACTAAGATAAGGGAAAAACCTGAAAAACTTGTCAAGGGGGGCAGGGATTTCATTGTTCTCATAGGAAGAAGATTGTCCCCTGCTGTTATCTGTCTGGTCTATGGACTGGATTCCACATCTGAGAAGAGATAGCTTACACTAGGTAAAAGGGGTGGGAGGGGACACTTTGCTTGTGAATATCTCTCAAACCATAAAGGTTTAGGAGATAAGACTTATATCGTTCTTTGTGGGGGGTTTTTTTTAATGCCTACAAAATAAAATAAAGTTAAAACGAAGTATTGCTATCCCTTTAAACCACAGTCTGTCCAGAAGTAGGGAGCAGGGTAATATTTACCCTACAAAGTTCAGCAAAATAGTGATTTTATTAAAACAGCCTCAAAGTATTAACCTCTTGTTTCTTAAAGGTATAGTATAATAATACTTCATTATTACTATCCCCCATGCTGTAGCCCTTAAAATTCTGAATTCAACAAGACCAGCGGCATCTCTCAAAGCTTTAAGGTTTGAGAGACATCCGCTTTCAAATTTCCTTCTCCTTCTCTCACTCCTGACATCAGCGTTCTAGCTGAGAGCCAGGGAATCTGGTCCATGAGCAAGAGGCGGCTTTGCAACAGTGCTGAGATCTCGTTATAGAAACAGAAATCTTCCACTAAAATGGTCTTCGGTGAAGGATTTCTGTTTCTATAACGAGATCTCAGCACTGCTGCAGAGCCGCCACCGGTCTGGGAACTTTATTCCCCTGCTGTCAGCTACAATGCTGATGTCAGGGGAAAGACAAAAAGAGGGAACTTTGAAAGTGGATATCTTTCAAACCATAAAGGTTTGAGAGATGCCGCTGTTATCGTTGAATTCAGAATTTTAAGGGCTACAACATGGAGGATAGTAATAATTGAGTATTACTATCCCTTTAAATTGGTTGGTTACCCTTAACTTCCAAATGAGTACAAACTAAAAATCATCCAGCATACAGCATCTACGGTGTGGGCTTTAATCATCTCTTTAAGGAGGTGTCATTCTAGAGCACAGCAACTGCACCATGAGGGCGATGAGGGAAATTCACATTGATTTTAAATGGGTCTTTTATTCTGTTATTTTATTTGCAATGCATTGGAGGAAATCTAGCATTCAAGGAGTTGAAAGCTTAATTTACATTAACTCTAAAGGACCAGAGGGGTGTGTAATACATTTACCATGTGTTGAGCACCCCATTGGTCCTTAAAGTGAAACTTTCATCACATTACTATTGAGCTCCAGTCATAATTACAGTAGCGATATGTATAGTCTTGTATTTTCAAGAATAATTGCTGCATTAGTGAGAGAGTTCCATTTTCACTAATGCTGCAGTTATACTTGAAACTACAAGTACATCTATGCATATCGCTATTGTAATTATGATTTGGGGCTCAATATTAATGTGATGAAAGTTCCGCTTTAAGAAGTTAATAGGCTTGTGCAGAATCTTCATTTCAACTGCGTTTGTGCAGTTGGTTTGCGCCAGGATTGCACCTCTGTAGCTCAATGAATAAGGCCCATATGAGTGGAGAATTTGCACAGTTGCATGCTGAATGAAGCAGACAGATCTGTTAAAAGGTTAGTAATGTCAAGCTATCAACGAACATCACATTATCTTCTTATATAATCATTTGCTAAAACGTGTGTAACGACAGTCATGTGCAGTAGAGACTGCTGTGTGTGCTGCAGTCATGTGCAGTAGAGACTGCCCGCGCCACGCCTGATACAGAGCTGGACGCTCCTCAGATCTGAAATCTGGTCACTTCACAATGAAGGACAATATTGTATGTGTGTCTGTATATGGAAAACCCTGCCCCCTTGACGAAGGGGATCAGGGTTTTCCTTGCGCTCATACAATATCGTGTCTTGTTGTGATCCGTCCAAACTGGCTTTCGTATCTGAAAGAAAAATAGTGATGTCAGGAAAAGGGGCAGGAGAGTGAAACTTTAAAATATAATTACAAAAAACTTTATCGATATAAACATTACCAATGGTACGGAGCATTATGAAAAAGTTTAAGGAATAATCTGATCTTCATTTATAGCTTGACATTACTAATCCTTTAAAGGACCGTACAGCCTATAAATGAAGAAAGTATTTAATAGGCATTTATTAATTGGATATAAATATAAAGCTAAGTATTTATCTCGTAAGTCGTCCGATTCCACTTGACATGTTTTTGAGGGATCAGGTGATGCTGCATCTAACTTCTCTCAGCTTCAAAATTATACAGAATATGAGCAAGAACTGACATCCCCTTTCCCCAAACACAGTTTTCCAGTTCAGCGTGAGCTGGATTTCATTTGCATTTCATCTTCCCAGAATTCAAAGTTTTGTCCTTGACCGGATCCCATGTTGCCGAGTTGAAGATGAGAGATCTTAAAGCGGAACTATCATGTTTATAATATTGCCCCCCAATACATTACTAATGTAGCGATAGGCAAAGGCATACTTGTATTTTGTTGAATAAGTCCGCGTTATTGAAGTAATCCAGCTTCTTCTGCAGGCATCCAGCGGACAACAGCGCAGACATCTTAGAGGAATGTTACCTCTGAGTCTGCTCTGTCTGTCCCGTGCACTGCCTGGATTGGTGGTGACGCCCGTTGGTTACCTTAAGATAACGGAAGTTGCTGCCTGCGCAGGCGCACAGAGCTTCTCTTGTAAGCTCTGTGCGCTGGATGCCTTCCAAAGAAGGAGGATTACTTCAGTAGCGTGGACTTATTCAACATAATACAAGTATGCCTTTGCCTATCGCTATTTTAGTAATGTATTGGGGGACAACATTATGAAGATCATAGTTCCGCTTTAAATTACTCATCATTTGACCCCTCCCCCTTTTAAAACAGCGATAGCCAGTCCTTGTCCTCAAACTACCTACAGTGCATGCTTTCACAATAGCATTGCTTCAGTACTGGTGGGTGTGCGTGTGTGTGTGTGCGTGTGCGCGTGTGCGTATATAATTATATATATATATATATATATATATATATATATATATGCAGATGTAAATTATACCTAAGATTTTAAGTAAACTATAAAATACATGTGTATAATACGCACCCCATTTTCCTCCTTTTACCTACAAAAACGGTTCTAATGCTCCCCTCAATCTCTCTCTCTCCTTTATCTGCCTCCCTACCCCCATCTCAAAACAATGTCTACTTCCCTGTTCCTAGTTCTATGTCTGTGAGCCCCCTCCAGCCAGGACCTGACAGGGAACGAATGTTCTTTCAACGTGCAGAGGTCCTCAAAGACGATAGAGTAGCCGAGAAACCAGGCAGCAAACACAAGCATTCCACCTACTGGATGCATCTCCAAGCCGCCTCTGGACGGGCTTATAGTCATGGAGACTGGTAGAGGGGGAGAAAGGGAGGAGCAGATTACAGCACTGAGGTGGGAGAGAAGAGATCGAGGAAAGTGTGTGTATAGAAGCTGTCATGCACGGTAGAGACGGCTGCACGCGCTGTAGTCATGCACAGTAGAGACTGCCTGCGCCGCAGCTGGTACAGAGCAGGGAGCTCCGAATTCAGACCAGAGTCCTCCTCTCTGCGCACCTTCCTGGGACTGCTTGGACCCAGGAAGGTGCGTAGAGAGGACTATGGTCTGAATTCGTATCAGCCGCAGCGCAGGCAGTCTGTACTGTGCATGATCTGGCCACCAGCCATGGTTGCTGGGTGGCACTGTGGCCATGTACACGGGCTCTTTTATATATATATATATATATATATATATATATATATATATATTCAAAAAATATTAATTCTATGGTGAAAATGGGTTAAAAAAAAAAAGTGTGTATTGTACCAGAGATTTTATGGTACAGAGAATCTGAAACACTGCTCTGTCTTAGTAGCGTGCCTGAGGATTAGGGTTCACTACATCTGCCCTAAGAACAGGGTGAGGCAAGTACTTTGCTTTAAACTTTTATTTAGCCATTTCTTTATTCATGGCAGCAAGCTCTTTAGTTTAAATGTGTTATAATTTATAGGCTGCTCTGTCCATTTAATGGAATTGCTAAAAAAAAAAAAAAGTTTTTGAAGGATCAGTAATGTGTTATTATGAAATACATGTATTCTAGGGCTTTTCCTGCTACATCAGAGTTATTACTGTTCAGGTTGTCAGGAAATGGTGTAGCTGACACTTTCACATTCTATGAGACACTTTAGTAAAATCTCTCCCATAGAATGCAGTTGAAGAACTGTCTGGATAGAAGGTGGAACTGTTGCAAACAATTTAATATAAAGACAGCAGTTTGAACTGTAATAACCTTTGAATTATGCAGACTCCTAACAGTGGATGTTCTGTTATTTTATTTGGCAGGAAAAGTACTAAGGCAATTGTATGTTTTGCCCCCCCCCATAATAAAAGCTTACTGATCCTTTAAAATAAATGAAATGTTGCCCTCCTTAAACCAACCTGTAATAAAAGTTAAATAAGTTCTTTTTATTGAATTTTTCATCTATCTGGTTTTGAGAAATTGAGTGGCATCTCCTGGATCCAGTTTAGGGATGGACAGACTGGGCCTCTAGCTGTTGTTGGACTGAAGACAATGGGAATTGTAGTCCAACAACAGATAGAAGGTGTTATATTGCCCACTCTGATCTAATTTCTTTGGCTTTCCAAGCTGCATGGTGTCTGGGAATGACCAAATATCCTTCGTGCTCACTGAGCTTTCTTGTACCTATTCATCAGCTGTGATATTTACGTTTTTCTTGTAAGATATATTCACCTCTAATGCCTTAACCCCTTAAGTTACCTTCCCTTAAAGGTATAGTAATGTTTCAAAATAAAAGCAGCTCCAACAAATCTTCACAGTATTTGGACCTTGGAGAGTGTTATTTTACTACCGTCCTAGTTGTAGTTCAAGAGTAACTGAATGATAAAGTATCCCCCCTCCCCCCCCTTTTACCTAATGTAAGACTCCTCCCCTCAGATATGGAATTTGGTCTCTTGACCAGGCAGCTCACAGCAAGGGACAATCTTCTTACTGTGATCATAAGGAAAACACTGCCCCCCTTGACAGGTTTTTCCTTATGCTCACTGAAGATTGTCCCTCACTGCAACCCATCCAGACAGTCTTACTGCTCTGGGGTGAGCAGAGTTACAACTGTAAAAGGGGTGCGATGGGGAATTGTCATTCAATTACTCTTGAACTACAACTCGGAAAGTAGTAAAATAACACTCTCCACGATCCAAATACTGTGAAGATCTATTGTAGCTGCTTTTATTTTGAAACATTACTATACCTTTAAGGACCGGCTTGATCTTTGCTGACATGCTGCACACGTGACCTGTTATGTGTACCAGAGTGCCAAGCGTGGATCTGAGAGAGACTGCTTCAGTCTACGAGAGGTCAATTTCAGACCCTGTTTGTACTTACAGTACTCCTGCAGGACCGCTATAAGTAAAAAGCACGTGACGTGTCAGGACAGTCATCGGTTCTTAAGGGGGCAAAAAATGGTGATGGTCCTGGCACGTTAAGGGGTTAATTCAAGTGTGGAAGTTCAGTCCTCAAGAGCTACAAACAGGCCAAGATTTAAAGATACCCATAATTAAGTATAGGTTGGTCAGTCAAAATGAACATCACTGATAAACTCACCTGTACTTAACCCCTTAATGTTGGGCAGTCCTGGAGTTGGAGTACCCTTAAGGACCACGTGGATGTCATTTAGCGAGCTGGTACATGTACTGGCTCACCGAATGAGAGACTGAAACTGACCACTCCCATAGTGATCACAGCTCTCCTGCAGGAACGATGCGAACACAAACCCCATGACGTGCCAGCACCATCACCGGTCCTTAAGGCACAGACACTGGTGACGTGTCAGGACCATCAGCAGTCCTTAAGGCACAGACACTGGTGACGTGTCAGGACCATCAGCAGTCCTTAAGGGGTTAAAGGATCAAGTCATGTTTTATTGTGCAGAAAACAGATTGTAGAGCTTTTCTGCATTGTTTTCAGCCTGTAGTTGAGGTGTGCTACAGCTTGGATGTACTCAACACATAAGTGTATCCAAGCTGCATTAGTGTGCATTACAAAGGAAAAATAATCAGTGTTAACACACACTTGGGACAAAGAATTTCACAAGGGTGTGTTTAGCGCAGTATGAATAACACTTAATTGACCCCTTTAGTGCCAGAGCGGTACTCAACCCATTGCGCACATCCGTGTGAAAAAGGACTAACTTTACAGATTAATTGGGGCAGTTGCCTGCAGTATAAATATGCTTTTCTCCGCCTCTGCTGTCCCTTAAATATAACGAACAACTAGGATGATTTTGAAATATTCATTTTAGACTTTGAACGTCCCGATTGTAAACACATTTCAGTGGGGTTTGTTCTTGTCACTGCAGATTGGGAAAGTCTGCATGTTATCCAACTGCTGCAGTTTGTCATGTTGTACCACTGCCATCTCGTGTCTCAACTCCACATTATTTTTCCGTTAACCCCTTGGGTACCAGAGGGCTGTGTACTGCACTGTGAAGCAGTGTGTTGAACACCCCTCTGGTACTCGAGAGGTTAAACTATTCTATTTGTTTAGGGCAAAAACACCCAATAATTCACATGCATGAAGGGTGATTCTTCTGTATTAAGTAAATACATCCTTTTGCATTTACCACAAAAAAAATATATATTGTGTGACACACACATTGTGATGCCTAGGATACTGTTTTCACCTCGGTGGGAGTGTCCATCTTGAATTTTCATTATATTCACTTTATGAAAATAAGCTAGTACTGGCCAGCAGGGAGTGTCGGGTGGGATGAGAGCAGTGTGGAATGTTAGTAGCTGGCAGGGAGTGACAGGTGGGATGGAGAGCACTATGGAATGTTAGTGGAGGGAGTGTCAGGTGCGATGGAGAGCAGTATGGAATGTTAGTGCAGGGAGTGTCAGGTGGGATGGAGGGCACTATGGAATGTTAGTGCAGGGATTGACAGGTGGGATGGAGAGCACTATGGAATGTTAGTGTCTGGCAGGGAGTGACAGGTGGGATGGAGAGCAATATGGAATGTTAGCGTCTGGATGGCATGCCAGTCAGTAATGTCGACTTCTCATAAACTGAAAAAGTCAAATATTTCATAAAGGATTGTTTTAAGTAGATCTGGATGATTTTGAAAGCTTTTAAAAAAATCACCTATGTTGTTATAAGGTATTTCACTTTAATGTTAATATCATAGGTCAGGGGGCGCGGGTATGTGTTCTAGGTGGATTCCATTTTCAGAGTTCCATCCTAGCTTTAAGCACAAAAACAAAAATAATCCAGTCCACTTTGTTAATATCATACGGAGGGTGGACTAATAGAGACCACAATATTTCTATCTCACTTTGTTACAAGAAATGTCCTGGCTTTACGTATTGAGGTCAAGTCTGTACAGATATAACAAATAGTATATTGTTTATTTTTTTGTACTGTTTAAAGGGCAAGGACAAAACAGAGATAAATATGATAGCATGTTAATGGAACAAAATCACATCTGGGTTTTTATTTCTGTCCTCATCTATTATTCACATAAAATATTAAAATAATTTTGTGAGCTTATGTCACCATGGTAACAGAGAGCATTTGCTCTAAATTTTTCTCCCTCCTCTGGTCATGTCAATTACTTCAGTCCCACCCAGCCCTCATAGTTCATGTTGCTTCTTCAGATCTCAATAATTGGATTTGGGATTTGATTATAAATTTTCAGAAAGGAGGAAATCAGCTGAATCTAACCCCTTAAGGACCAACGGTCCTGGGGTGTGTGGTCGTTTAAGGACCAGATGGAGAAGTTTGACATGCTGGCATACGCAACTGATCACGTGTGCCGGCACGCAGATCGGGGAACCGATAGTGATCTCTCCGGTCTTGGAGCGGTCAATTTCAGTCCCCACTACTACTCACAGCGCTCCTGCACAAATGGTGTGAGTGAAAAATACATGATGTGCCAAGACCATCTCTGTTCCTTACGGCAAAAACAGCAATGACGGTCCTGAAACATCACTGGCTGTTAACGGGTTAAAGACCTAGAGAAATTGAAGTAATGGTGAAAATATCAAAAAGTAACTTTTGGGGTTTTTTAGGTTTGTTAGGCCATTTAGTAGTGTCAGGGATATGTCCCCAATTTCTGTATTTATTAAGCAATGTTTTCTTCCAACTTGGTGGCACTGCCAGAGGGATGTCCAGCCTATTGCTTTTTGCCAAAGCGCTATCCAACACAATGTGTTGGACACCACTCTGGCACTTGGAGGATTAAGATTTTGAGTGCTCGATGGGTATCCAACGCATTGCTTTGCAATGCATTGAATACCCATCTGGCACTCAAAGGGTTACGCTTAGCTGAAATCGGCACATTTTTGTGCGTTACCTGTACTGTGGGTCCATCGGTCAAGTGGACACAATGCGGTGTAGAATCGCTCCCTGTGAATAAGTCGGCTACCCATCTGCTAGTAGCGCAAAGTAATTGTTGATTTGACTGGACATCTAGTAAATAGCTTCTTACATTGTTGGCTTGCGCTTATAACTCTTTGTAAATCCCAATAGGCCTTTTTCTTGTGCCAATGAAAAGCTTACAGATTTGGCTTCAACCATCTAAGTGCCAGAGAGCAGTGCAATGCATTGCACAGCTGGGAGATTCAAGTACTAGAGGCCCCCCATTTTTTTTTCTTCAATTCAAAAAGTGGGCTGTGAGAATTTTGAATGAAAAATCTTCCAGCAATGAGTTCTCAGCAGGAACATCCCTGTGACATGGCTAGTCAGTGGTTTGAGATCCAGCTCTTTGGGTATACAACACCACTCTTCCTCCACCGACCTTCAGATGCTGGGGCATGTTGGGTACTGTAGTCCTCATTGCCTGGACCTCCAGCATTCACAACCCCTGTCGTATAAGATGTTTTGTGATTTTATTAAAGGGGAGCTATCACCTTTAAACATATTGCTCCCCTATGAAAAGCCATGTCTTTTTTTTTTTTTTTTTGCTTTGTTTATTATAATTTTACTTCATACGTCCTGTGTTGGCTTTGGCACAGTGGCACCACTTGTGAGAATGTATGTCCGCCCACCACCTTCCCCTTTTCCTCTAGCAGTTTGTCTAAACAGCTACCTGCAGGCAGCATCGACATTAAGGAGCAAGTCGGGCAATGAATACACAGTAAACAGTAACATCCTACACTGATAAATGAAGGTAGTTGCTTTTTATGGTGTATTCATTGCCCATCTTGCTCCTTCATGTCAGTGCTGCCTGCGGGCAGCTGTTTAGACAAACTGCTGGAGGAAATAGGGAAGGCAAATGACAGGGAGATTGCGCATGACATCTTAGACAGGGGAAAGATGGCTGGGCTTCCCTCTTCTCGGATCCACATTTGGCTTACAGTTTTACCTACAGAGAAAAACTATAGTAGGTGAAACTGGCCTCTTTATGACATTTAATACATAAGCGTTGATATGGTGATGGTTCCGCTTTAAATTTTACTGCTCTGAGGGCCTAATTCGGTAAGTCGGTAATTCTGGACCAAACCAACCAACTGCATCACGGTGACAAATTAACATTCCCTTGGTTTAATTTGGACTTTTAACCCCGTGAGTGCTGATGCAGTCTCCAACGCATTCTGAAGCAATATTCCCCTGTGGTGCAGTTTGTTTGCTCCAGAATTGTGCCTATCTAGCTTCTTCAATTAGGCCCTAAATTCAATATATTCCTAGGCATCCCTGCTCCTTACATTCCAATCCTTATTCTGAAAGTATGTGCAATGATAGTTAACCCTTTGAGTGCCATAGGGGTGTGCTTTCATTGCATTATCACCCCTCTGGCACTCAAGAGGGTTAATCCCCTAATTTACTTGAATAAAAAAAAAAGTGATATTTGATGCTGGTGAAACTAATGTCTCGTAACAATCTTGTGTTAGATCTGTGGCAAGATTAGAAGTGCTTCTTCTGTGTTTTCCTACCGATTGGTAATTCAGGTCTATGACACATGTTCATTTTGTTTGTATGGTTTAACCTTTTGAATGCCAGGGAGTTGGACAGTCCTAGCACTCAGAGGATTTAAGACGCAGAATAAAACATGGTTTTAAACTTTTGTGCCGAATGAAATGTTTATTTTTCTATCCCAGTTTATCCATTTACATTTTATAAACAAATGTGGTGATTGGTTTCAAATGTAAGTTTGTATGCATGTCAATAAAATATGTTGATTAAAAATGTGGTGTATGTGTCACTTTTAATGTAGTTAAATCACTAAAAATATTTATAAAAAAGTGTAAACTAAATAAATAAGTAGGCCATAGATAGCAGCAAAGGATAAAGGGGTTCTAAAGTCCCATCGCAGCGGGCTAGAGCCCAAGACAAAATAGAAAAAAAAAAAACTCTGCGCTCCTCTATGTGATTATCAGTGCAAACCTGTATAAAGTGTATTTCATATTACTGTTAATAAATTTGATACCACTGTGAACGAAAACCTAAAATTTATTAACATAGTTTGGACAAAATATGGTTATGCCTGCTCACCACGTCAAGGTACCCCAATATTTCAAGCAAGTCCCTATCTTTTTATATTTTTAAAAAAGTTTTTGTATTTTTTTTTAAATTTTATATAAAATGCTCCTGAAGATTTTTTAGAAACGTGTAGAACGTTGGCCTAGGTTAAAAACTTTTGAAACACAATCTAAATACAAAAACATCCTATATAATAATTTGCTAAAACGTGTGTAACGATGCAGTCATGAGCAGTAGAGACTGCCAGTGACGAGGCTGATACAGAGCGGCAATGTACTTTGCATATATTTACCTTTTCTGGGGCCCAAGGGTTAAAATTGTGCACTAGTTATTCTTAACCCCTTAAGGACCGGGAAAATCTAAGGTAGTTTTCCCTTAAGGACCAGAGCAATTCTGACCTTTTTGACTATGTCTTTGTCTAGCAGTGTTTTCCCTTTTAGGCTTTTATTCCACCCCCATAAATTATATACAGTTTTTTAAGCACAAACAGGGCTTTCATTTGATACCCTACTTATATGGATAACCCACCATTTACTTTATTAAAATTAAAAAAAAACATTTTTGTTTTTTCTCTTGGGATCGATTGGGCACAAAGGGTTAAGTTTTTATGGCGACTGCATGACAGGTCAGTCATACCTACAAAATGTGCAGTTTAAAGTGGCCACTGCCCCCCCCGGGTGAAAATCCCCATGTCCCTTTTTTATCCCTGACATTTGGCGATGTGTAAGTGTATTACATAGCTCCACAACAATCACACTTCTAAAATTGTTTAATAAGATTTTTAAAAAAAAATTTTTTTTTTTTTTTTTGCAAAAAGTGTGTTGTGTTTAAAAAAAAAAAAAAAGTATCATTGCAGGTCAGAAATTGACCTGCATTTAGCAAGCCTCTGGCACCAGCAGTGAAGGGGTTAATACCCCCAGCTGCTGTATTCTCATTTGCCACTAGGTGTCTCCTCTCTACTTCTGTCTCCCTTACTTTGATAGCAAGGGAGACAGAGGTAGAAGAGACACGCACAGACAGCATGCTTTGCGTGCTTCCTCTGTCTCTCACTATGCCGGTACATGTGATCGCTGCTACGGCGATCACATGAACTGACACAAGCAAGAAGGACAGACTGAACGCCCTGGTCTCGGAGCGCTCAGTCTCAGCCTGGAATCAATGATAGCAGTGTGCATGGAGGCACGCTGCTATCATTTAAGCCATGACGGTCCTGGTCCGTCATGGGTCCTTAAGGTGATAACAACCCATGACTGTCCAGGACCGTCATGGGTCCTTAAGGGGTTAAAGGGACAGTAATGTCCCATAAACATTGTTTCTAGTTTTGTAGTGTATAAAATAATAAACTATGTGCTACAAATCCTCTGTCTCAAACCGCTATGGTTTGAGAGATATAGGGATTCAAAGCCCCTTCTCCTGATGTCAGCTGATGTGCAGCAGAGCCAAAATTGCGTTATTTAAAAAGAACTACTTCATGGGAACGGTCTACAAAGTGTGCTTGCAAACGCTGTCGTCAAAAGGGGAGGGAGGGGGAACTTTCAATGCAAATATCTCTCAAACCATAGCGATTTGAGAGAGAGGATTTGTGGCACATAGTTTATTGATCACGCTGTCCAGTGGCATGTCATACTAATGAAGGCGTAAATGACGGTTCATATGCTAATGAAGCTCTGGGTTGTATCAGGAAATGTTCACTTTCACTTTTCCAAAAATAAAAGTGTGAATATTTCCTAAACTAGCATCTGCTGGCCTTTTGGATAACATGACATATAGGCAGTTTTAATGCAGTTTTCAAATATGCAAACTTGAATCAAGGTGAAAGTGCCACTTTAAGCATATCCATACTTTTATTATCCTTAGTAAATCAGACGTTATTTAGAAATGTAACTTCTTCAGAGACTGACAACAGCACAGAGATCTTGCAAAAGAGCCATCTGTGTGCCTACCATGTCCATCCCTGTCTCCTCTATGATTGGCTAGGGGGAGCTGCATTGTACCTTAAGGCACAGAAAGGGACAGACAGCACAGGCATACAGATTCCTCTTTGTCAAGATGCCTGACAGGAAGTCTCCAAAGAAGTTACATTTCTATATAATGCTGGACTTACAAAGGATAAGAATGGATATGCTTAACGCTATGTTAAAAATCATTTGTGGGGCATTTTAATATACATGAACGTTCGGATTTAAAGGGATAGTAATACTTTATTATTACTATCCCCTATATTGTAGGTATTTGCAAAATAATTTAATGGCCCCCAGGTTCATCTCTCAAACATTTATGGTTTGAGAGATAACCGAAGGCAAAGTTCCCCCTTCCCTGAAGTCAGCGTTGTGCTGACTGCAGGGATATCTGGTCTGACTTTCATCAGGCGGCTCTGCAGCAGAGCAGAGATCACGTCAGTAAAAAAATTATTTCACTGAAACTGTCTTCTACGTGTGTTTGCAAACCAAGTACACGTAGAAGACCATTTCAGTGAAATAATTATTTTTTACTAACGCGATCTCGTCTCAGCTGCAGAGCCGCAAGCCTGTCGTACAACAGACTTCCCCTGCAGTCAGTACAACGCTGACTTCAGGGAAAGGGGAGGGAGGGGGAACTTTGCCTTCGGTTATCTCTCAAACCATAAAGGTTTGAGAGATGAACCTGGGGGCTATTAATTTATTTTGCAAATATCTACATTATGGGGGATAGTGATAATAAAGTATTACTATCTCTGTAAGTGTATGCTCTGTGGGACCTCTGATAACAAAAGGATCACCATATTACCACTCAGGTAGGTGTACATGAGCAGAACCCCACTGCAAGACTGTACTATTGAAACTATACACCTTTTATAGCTTATTATAAATCTTCAAAAACCAAATATATCCTGGGGGAAGGCATTTTATTAGTCTATTCAAATATAAAAAAGAAGACAACAAATGGTGGGTTAAATTTTATATATTAAACAGTGTAAGCATTACAGCATCTCTCTTCAGTGCAGATGATATCATAGCTTACATCACATATACAACAATCCTTTAGGCAGCAGTAGTATTGTGGTCCACATATTCCATTATTACATACAAACACCAAGAGAGCAACTAACAAAGATGAATCCTAATCTACCATTACTTTTTGACCTTGGTCCATGTCAGAGAGCTGCAATGCCCTGCATTACAAAACATGATGCCCTCAAAATAAGCTTGTGTAGAATACAGAGTTACTTTAAAGGGTCAGTAATGTCCCACAAAAAATGGTTATCGTTTTGTAGAGGTTAAAAAATTATGCTATATGCCACAAATTGTATCTCTCAAACTGCTATGGTTTGAAAGATATTCGCTTTCAAAATTCCCCCATCCCTCCCCTTCTCCCGACGTCAGCACTGTGCTGACAGCAGAAGATCCCGAGCCAAGGATCAGCCGGCGGCTCTTCAACAGAGCCCAAGTCACGTTTTAGGAAAAAAATTACTTAACTGGAAAGGTCTACAAAGTGTGCCTGGTTTGCAAGCACACTTTGTAGACCACTCCAATGAATTAATTCTTTTTAAATGACATGATTTCGGCTCTGCTAAAGAGCATCCATGAGTCGCACAACTCGAATCTCCTGCTGTCAGCTTTACAGCTGACATCAGGAGAAGTGGAGGGACAGGGGAACTTTGAAAGCGAATATCTCTCAAATCATAGGGGTTTGAGAGATAAGATTTGTGGCATATCGTTTAATTTTTTAACCTCTATAAAACTATAACCATTTTTTATGGGACATTACTGTACCGTTAACTGTCTGAGTGGAATAAAACACTATGATTTACACACCCCTGGCACTCAGTTAAATGTGTGCAGAAATGTTAAAATTTAAACAATTACATTCATTATTTTAAAGGCTAGCCAATACATCAAATAGTGCAACGTTTTAACAAAGTATAGAAATCAAAAGCTTAATATATTATTGAAATTAAATAGATGTATACCTGTTTTCAGATACATCAGCTCAGCTGTGACCGATACATTTTCAGCAAAATATACACTTAATAAAGCTTTAAAAAAAATTTAAATGATTCACTTAACTAACAGCAGGAAGATTAAAGCAGACTGCTTGGTTTGGCTTTTCGTTTTTAACAATAAATCAATAGAGCAAAATCTATGAGGCGATTAGCTGAAGTCTCGATTGGGCAGAAGGAGAGGAGCAACCAAGGTCCAGACGTAAAGTAAAAGGCAGACCCAACTGGAGACCATCTTTACCCAAACGGCTGGCCATTTGCTAGTCATGGTATTAGAATCTGCATCAGGGCTGTGTTAAAACAGAGAATAAAATGTTATATAAGGAATAAATTGAACTATTAACCTCATTTAAAGACTGCGGTTAGTTATCATCTAAAATTATGTAAAATAACCAAAAAATATCTTGTAATACCTTTTTTAATGCATTAGATATCTCTCGGGCACTCAAAGGTTAAATGTTGATTTTAACGTGTTAATGACCGATGACATGCCAGGACTGTCATGGCGGTCTGTGCATTAAGGACTGGAGATGGTCCTGGAACGTGATTACATTTTTTGGATCAAAACACTATGCTTACAAGGGGGCCTAAAACTGACTGGTCCAAGACCGGAGCAGTCAGTTTCAGCCTCTCACACAGAGTTCTGGTAAAGGCCCTGGATCACAAGTCCTTTAGGGCTTCTGGAGCAGCAAAGATGATTTTTTTATATTATACTAGCAATGTGGGTTTTAGACCCAACTGTGCAAAAGGGTCCTTTTTTTGTTGTGCTTATGGTGTGGCTACAGTACTCTTCACCACATTATCAGCTAATTTACTGTTAACTGTTACACGTGGAGAAGTCATGGATCCCTACTGTGATACAGTTTGGTGGGGGTTTTCTACACCAATTCATTGTATATAAGGGCACTTGGGGGTATGTTCTGGTTGTCTTGAGGAAGGCCCTCTAGGGGGTTGAAACGTTAACAATAAAACACAACTCTGCAAGCAAGACCTGCGAGTGCTTTTCTTATATTATAATTACTTATTTGGAACCATAACACCAAGGCATTAATATATTTACAAAGACATGGTTTAGGAGTGCCCATTTTCACTTTATATTACACTACACACACACAAGCTGTGGTTGAGATGCACTCGCTGTTAATCAATATTGAAACCTGGGTGCTCATCAAATACATAAATACATACAATTTTTGAAGGAGAGACAGCACTCACAGGATTGTTTTGTTCACAAGAAAGCATTAACCCCTTTTCTTTTCAACAGTAACAATTCTTGTCTCTTAATTTAAGACTACACTGTATGCTAATTAGTACTGTTTTGATTGGAATTCTCCTCTGTCTATCAATATAACTCATCACCATGGGTGACTGGGGTTGGTGCAACATTGTTTGGTGCTCTTTCCCTCTTTTCTTTGGTGATTACACTGGGTATATAAACACCATGTTTTAATATGTTGTAAATTCTTGATAAAGGCCAAAATCTCTGGACGAAACAAACGTGTGATTTCTTGTGAACAAAACAATCCTGAGTGCCGTCTCTCCTTCAAAACCTGTTTTTATATATATAATTTCCCTACTGTGACGGGGGTACAGGGGTTACTGCTTGGTATGCCGAGGGTTAAGCGATTTATCCAGCCAGACAAAAAGATAATAAATTGCATTTATTAGCGAGGTCACGGCACACAAACATAGGACAACAATTACAGGCAAACAAACGGGTAAAACATAAAAACTAAACACTTCTGCTGTTCTCTTCTTGGTGTGTCAGCAAAGTTGCACAGATTGCCAGGGGTTACATATAATACTCACACAGTCCATATTAGCTTTATGCTGGAGCTCACACATAGTCCCACTAGAGGCAAGAGTGGACACCCCTCCCACTGCGCCTGGTGCTGGATTGCATGCTGTTTCATTGTATCTTTTAGTCCTGACAGAGGAGTTGGGGGAGGGCATCCTAAGAGATTATCCCCACCACTTTCCTTAGTCTTGGGCCATAGCCACCGAAATTTAGCTTCCTGGCCACAATCCTTGTGGTGGGAACATCGGGGTACTTTCTGTGGCTGTAGCCGCCTTGACTTACAGCCCACAACTGAAAAGGGCACCTGGCCACTACAGTGCCCACTCACTCTAACTCTTCTGATAAGGGCACTCGCCAGTCCCAGTTTCTCCAGTATTCCTTTAGAAAGCCCATGGACCCTAGGCCTCCCACCATTATGGAGAGGCCTTCTCTCCTCTTCTTACATTTTTCATCTCTGTCCTCTCTCACTCTTCTCTCTCTTCCTAGTCTTTTTTTCTACCCCCCCCCCACATGATCTGATGTCACAGGTACCATTTTCAAGTTCTCTTTTTGCTTAGCCTGATTTAAGGGGGAAGGTACACACATTCCACACACAGATTTGCCCTACCCCCCCCTCTCTGTCTGACCAACACTGGCTATCTCATAACATGATCTCTGTGGTCAGCTAGACTGGATGGCACCATTCCTCAGTACATCATACACACTAACCAACCCATTCAATGCGGGTAAATGATCAACACTCTCTAATGCATGCACACACAGGGGACATTAATGTTTTCAAGAATGGGAACACATATGAAACAATGGAGATCTGAGAAAACAGACAGGGTTCATTCTCAGGGTGACAACCATTCTGTCACACCTACAGAAGACCTTGAACTACACACATATAAATTCACTTTTCCCACAGTATAAAGTACCAGCGACTGACAAATGTCACCGGTTTTCTGTAACACGAGGAAGTCCCCTATGAGTATGGTGTATTCTATATCTATCCAATTTGCTGCATCAAGACCTGGGCCAGCTCACCAGCTACTCTGAGTGCTTTCTATCAGGCAGTTAGGTATGAGAAATATGTAATTATATAGCCTTTATTACAAAAGCACAACGGACTTGAAATAATTGTAGATTAACCCCTTAGTGACCAGCCGCGAATGGACGCGGCCGGCCCTTAACGCCTGCCAAACTTTTTTACCCCATTACCTTCAAGGACTTCCTGGATGTACATGTACGTCCTCTTGTCACTAAGTGACAGATTCTGCGGGACGTACATGTACGTCCATTGTCGGGATGGGGTTAATATTTAAGTCCTGTTTGCTTTTGAAATAACAGACTTATTTGGATGCCACTAACAACTGCATCCAGAGAAGATGGAAAGTGATAGCAAGGTGACACCTAGTGACCGTAATACAAAGTTCCAGTTAAGTAAGGAAAAAAAAAAATTAAAAGGATTGAGCTGTAACAACTTTTAGCATATGTCCAATATGGAACACAGGTACCATGGGACTGAGTCATTCCAGCCAGGAGGAGGGACTCAACCCCATGCTACCTGTGTTCCATATAGACTAAAGAGAAAAGGATTTCATGGGATAGTAATACTTAAAATGTAAAAAATATATGTTGTAGGGTTTATTCCCCTGAGTAAAACAAGGGTACTCCCACTGCTAAGAGATATTTTATTAAAAAAAATTATAACCGCAATATCACAGTGGCCTGAAAATTTACAATGGCGCTGTTGCTACACCATGCTATGGACTGCTCTGGTCCGTAGACCATAAATCTCCATAGGATGGTGTAACAACAGTGCCACTGTAAATTTTCAGGCCACTGTGATATTGCACCTAAAAAATTCAAGTTTGAGCTGTTATAATTTTTTAATAAAATGTCTCTCAGCAGTGGGAGTACACTTGTTTTATTTGGGGACATAGACCCTAAAACATATATTTTTTTACATCTTAAGTATTACTATACATTTAACAGACAAGAACACTAAAATCCTATTTTTAACTAAGAATCACCCTGCAGCAGTATCCTATATAACGTATCAAATAGGTCTCTCACCTGTACCAGTTAGTCAGGGTCATCATGATATACAGTGAAGCAAGGGACAGCATGAGAAGGAAAACAGAATAGCTGTATTGAACCCCATCTTTTTCATTGTCCAAAACACGCCTGACTCCCCCGTCTTCCGTATCACTGCCTCCGGTTGTATCATCCAGCATTCCCGTGTCAGAGGAGGACAAAGTCAGCTTGTTCACTTGACTGTTAGTGGAGTTACGGATACTGCAAAGATAGCAGAAGTGCTGATTACGAAACGGAACAAATGCGGCAACTACTGGCTCAAGAGATATTAGAGACTGCAACTCCCATTTGGGTTGTAGTCCCTAACACCTGCAGAGCCAAATACGGTCTATCCCTGACACAGAACAAGTACTGGTAAATGCGTTTTCAGAGACTGAAAAAGAAAGACACAAATATTAGTGGGTATTAGTTATAAACCACCAAACATTGGTGACCTTGAAGAATCACAGCTGTTTATGCAAATAGAAAAGGCTAAGGTAAGTGGAATGCCTTCAAAATAACACTGCAAAAATATACATATAAATGTATCCCTGTTAATACAAAAGAAGCAAATTAAAACCAATGTGGCTAAAGTAATTCATTAAACAACAAGAAAGTGGCATTTAAACATTATAAATGCTGAGGGATCAGCAAAGGCATTTGCAGAATACAAAAATGCCAAAAAAAATGTAAAAAGGCAATTAAATTAGCTAGACTGGAGAATGAAAAAATTATTGCTAAGGAGAGCAAGAGCAACCTAAAAAAATTCTTTAAATACATTAATGGCAAAAAATTAAAGTTTGATAATGTTGGGTCCTTATCTGAAACGGGTGAGATGGTCAGTGGGGACAGAGAGAAAGCAGATATTTTAAAGAATTTCTTTTCTTCTGTTTTTACCAAGGAAGACCTAATGGACAAGAATCTGCAGACTATTTTTACAGACCAGTTACAGCAAGCATGGGACTGGCTAACACAAGAAAAAGTGTTAAAACAATTGAATGGTGTTAAGGTAGACAAAGCTCCGGGGCCGGATAGTATACACCCACTGGTACTTAAAGAGCTAAGCCAGGCCCTGGCCAGACTGTTATTTTTGATTTTCAGGGATTCTTTTATTTCAGTTATGGTGCCCACGGATTGGTGTAAAGCAGATGTGGTGCCCATATTTAAAAAGGGATCAAAATCACAGCCAGGAAATTACAGACCTGTAAGCTTGACACTCTTCTTCCTCTTTGTATGAGTTTTTGGGGTGATCATGATTGGTTAATTATTGGAGGAGGTGCTCTCTGATCTGTTAAATCGGCTGATTAGTGGGAGCTTAGATTGGGTCTATCATTAAGCATTATACATACAAAATGTGCAAACCATTACTGTGTGTGCGAACATTTGATGTTCTTCAAATACAGCTGTTTTTATCCACTATATTGGATTTTGCATGAATGTAGTCTCTCTTTGCTTACATTATTAAGGATTGAAATTATATGGACTAGCACTACAGCGGAATTCTAGGATGAAGGCGACATTTTTAAGCATTCATGAGCATTTTCTCACCACATTATTTCAAATATGACTTGTGTTATTTCTACATTCTATTCCAACGAACAGAGCACATATGCATGGTTCAATAAGCTTTTCAAAGACCATCACTTTCTCTTAAATAGTTAATTATAACACACACTGTGATACTGGCAACAGTTCATGCTACACTGCTCTTTTGCATTTAAAGAAACAGTAAGGTTGCCTGGATGGATCGCATTCTGCTACAACACCAAAGAGGACGTCAAGTTTGGCTTGTATCGAAACATAACAAGGTGACAATGTGATGCTTGTTGTATGACTACATTACATTTTTTATACGACTTCGGGTTAAGAGCATACTCACTGTCACGTGGGATATTTATCATTACATGGTTTGCAGATTATAAAATGGCAAGAGACTACTGAAGAAATTTATGAGTGATAACGGAGAAGGAGGTCAATACCCTCCGATTCTTTTTCGCTGATTGAATTATCATATATGGAGGTTACTTCAAAACGCAATTAACCTATGCAGAGTGTGTTTTCTGGAGTAAATACTAATGTTATTCAACTCTAAGTTTCTGCAAACATTTTAAAATCTAGAGGATTTATTGAATCATGAGACAAAACTATGCATCATTTTGAATCAGTATATTCAACATAAATGTATATCCAAAGGTCTTAGAATTTTATAGAGACCAACATTTATACACAGTGATGACCCGTTTCTGATTCAATGGAATCAAATTGCTTACAGCTTGTTCCTTTTCTCTGATAAATCTCATAATTCAATACAAGCAAGCATTATTAACTACAATGCAGACAGACGTCTAAAACCTGCAATAATCAGTACGGAAGGCATTTCAATGCGGATTTAAAAAAATAGAACAACAACTAGTCACTGATAGGGAGGTTAGAGACTGAAATTAACTAGTCTAAACAACATAAATTTCTTCATCGTAAACAGGACTATGTATATACAAGACCTTGTCAGACTAGTAAACGAACAGGCTCAGGTGAGCAGAAAGCTATTCTAAAAGCTACAGTTGCTCCCAAAAAGTAGGCTTTACAAGTACTGATTTTGATTCTTCAAATTTGGTAACCACAATGTCGGATGCCTCTTCTGTGGAAAAGCTCTGTGTTTGTAGGGAGGAGAATGTATTCAGTGATTCAAGTGAGGTGTCAGTATTGAGCAATGCAAAAAACAAGAATGCCCCCCCCATCCCCAAGAGTAAATATTAAAGATTCAAACATCCACGCAGAAAGAATACATACAAAGTGGAAGACAAGTGTCCAAGTCAACAGTATCCAAGGCAAACTCTGCATAATGTTCTTAAACATGAACTTATGAAGAAGAGAATGTTTTATGTCCAATGTGATGTTCAGAGATCAGTTTGCTTTGATGGATTTGGCTTCTTTACAGAATTACACTCTCTCTCTCTCTATTGATCTACTGAGAAACAAAATAGGCCCTCTATCAGTCGTAAGGCTAGAGTTTTTTCTCTATTCAGTACATGCAAAGAGCCAGCCTTCCGAAGTTTTTCCGAAACTGGATGAAAGATCTTGTTGCTTTATCTGAGAATACCTCAATAACAGTGAAGGAGGCATCTAAGGGTGGTTCAGTTGTAACACAGTAACATAGTTGACGAGGCTGAAAAAAAAAAAAAAAAAAAAAAAAAAGACATGCATCAATCAAGTCCAGCCCATGCCTAAACAAACCTGTTGATCCAGAGGAAGGCAAAAAAAAAAAAAAAAAAAAAAATTGAAGCCATTTATAATTTTCCCCAAGTGGGTAAAAAAAAAATTCTTTCCCGACTCCAAATGGCAGTCGGATAGTTTTGGACACAACTCAGTATGCTAGTGAAGCATATTGTCAGCTTGCCTGTAGCGGTACTTAATAAGTATTGGGTAAAGATATATAAATGCCTATTGGATTTTCTAGTTGATCATGGCACCTTTGAAGGACACACCTGAGCAAACCTGTCCTTATAAAGCACACGCAAAATAGACACAGTGATTATGTTATGCGAGTGTAAGCCAGCAAAAATAAAATGTGATCCGTTGTCAATACTGAAGGGAACAAAGAATGTGGGCAAAAATCCCAGAGGAAGACAAGAGAAGTCCAGCCTGGAAGTTCTAGAATGAGCGTAACACCTGTGTTATATCTTATGCTAGGGTCCAGGTGTGAGAGAGAAGGTACCCACTCCCTGCCCTGGCACCCTCAGAGTCTTCTTCCTCCCTCCTCTGGCATTCCAACTTTGCCTCACTTACCTCCCCTACCACCTGATCGAGAGTCTGTAGATGTGAGGATCTGGCATTTCTTGTCGACCCATAGCACATTGTGTGATACACTGACCACACACAGCAATACGGTGGAGAGAATTTGAATGCAGGGTATCAGAGAGAATCTGCAAATATTCCATCCCTCTGTATATGCTAAGCTGGTGGCAGGAAGATTCATTATTTTTATCAAGTCTTCTGTGTTGCCAGCATGTGTCTTTAGTTGTGACAAAGGCCATAGTGACATCAGTACTTAGTTTCTTGGAGCATGGTTTTACATCGCTGAAGCATCAAGGTGTCTGGTTGTATGCCTGTTGCTTAATATGAGTGCAGATAAGTCACTTGTTGTGATACTTCCCAGTTCATCCTCTATTTCACAATGTTTCTTTATGCACAAGATACACATTGCAGTTGCTGATTAAAGGCACATTTCCTTCCTGCTTTAAAGGGAAAAAATTGTATTCCACCACATTATTTTAAAGGTGGTGCAGGAGGAGAAGCATAATTAGCAAACGTCTTCTCTCCATGCACCTGGAGTGGTGTGAGAGCTTGTTGCTGCTGCAAGAGCAACACTAGCACTAGTGGCATATAGAAGCATCACCGCCTGTCTTATATCTAACACAGTTGGCACTAGACCAATAGAGAAAACTATTTGTTTTTCAAGGTTTGTTTTATTGCAGTCCTAAGGCCTGCAAACACTTTTTCTCTGGGCTTGTTTTTGGCAAGCCTGAGGCCTGCATACAATTTTTCCCTCAAAGCTAGACTTGTTTGAAGCTTGTGGTCAATGTTTTTTCAAGCCTAGCCTTGCTATAATATTTTGAATGCTTAACTTTCTGTAAGCCCTCAAAACAAATGTTTTCAGGTTTTTCTTTCTGTAAGCCTGCTACTATGCTTGCTAACCATTATTTTTGAAGAAATAATTATAAAAATAAAAAATAAGCTTGCATTAGTCTCATATTATTGTCAAACATTAATCAGTGGTCATAGCAGTGGTCCCGACAATGGCAGATTGTAGCAACCCTTCAAATCCCTCCTCATACTCAGTGCTGCTGTTAAAGAGATACTAAAAGCAGATGTGAGATGTGTTTTATTTAAAAGTTATTGCATTTAAGTGTAATATCTCAATGGCCTGAAATGTTACAGTGGTGCTGTTGCTACAACATCTTATGGACGGCTCTGGTCAGTTGACTATAATTCTTTATAGAATGATGTACTGCACACTTGCTGGTGGCAGTATGTGTCAGTGCAGGCCACACACAGTTTTGTTTGTCAATAGTCAATGGAGTTATCATTTCTGCCTATAATGCAGCAACCCTGCAAATATGCTGTAACAATCACACATGCAGTAAGACCACTCCTAGGAGCTACACAGTCTTTGTGTGCACCAGGTACCAACACATGCTCTGGTCTCAAGTCCCATAGAGATGTACCACCTCCACCACAAATTTTAGATTACTGCTCATGAGTCACATGAAATGCTTTCTGTGATAATGAACATGATGTGTTCAGAAATATATTGAGATGTTTTTGTTGCTGTTGATTCTGATGCTGGTAAAAACCCTTTGTAAACATATTTTTCATTATGCTTTGACATGGCACCTTTGACATTTTGATAGTGTGTCTACTAATCAGACATGTGGCTGTGCTTCAGATGGCATTTCAATGAGGTGTGAGGCTGTTTTACCCCCTGCTCACATGCTTCTTACAGAGACAACAGAAAGCAACATATTTAGCTTTTAGATCATGAGTGATGTATCTCCATATTTTACACTTCATAGACTGAGTGGTTCCTGAGGAGTTACTACTACTACTGGGGCTAGATATTGCTGTAATTGTACTACTATATGTCAAGGGTGCTGCACTTCCAACAGCTGCAGAGGCACTTACCATAGCTAGGGTTGTGGATGTTGATAACCTGTGTTATTACTTGTTAGCCAACACTAGCGTGTGTAGCTGAGTGGCAGTTGGACTTGGGACAGCGACAATGCTGATGATGACTGACAGAACAACTGCATTTCTCAAACAGTTTATAAACAGACACGGTTTCTTTTCAGTGTAGGAAGATTGAGCCTTTGCCTTACAGTTAATTTTCTGGCCACGTCATCATCTCTGTCACTTTCATCTGTATCTGTTGAAGAGGAGGATGCTGTGGGGGATATATTCTAGATCAACATCATCATCATCATCAGTACTTAGGGCATCAATCCAAAATGGCCACCATATGGGCTCCCGGTCTTAAAGAAGCTGCATCCAAATTTGTTAAAAGCAAACTTGAATTAAAAAAGGCTAAAATGTTAAGGAAAAGTTTGTAAATCAAAAGAACAGTCCACTGCAATACAGACATGTGGGGAACAGATTAGGAAGGTATTGCAAGGGTTAATAGCCCTGGCAAGGTACAAAAAAAGCTCTTAAAACATATCCATCCTTATCACAGCAGACAAAATTAAATACACACAATACATGTAGAAAATAGAGAGTGCAATCCAGGCAATGATACACCTGAACAAGTGGAAGCCAGGGAATAGGGACACATTTAAAGGACCAAAGCACTCAAAGGATTACTTACATGTAATCTTCAGTCTTTAGGATGCCAATAGAATGAAAAGAGCTTCTAAGAAAATATAACGAGGTTAAAGGTGTATTTACAAGCCAACCTCCACAGGTTTGTTGTCCTGGAAAGTAGACCTGTGCACTCGGCAATCCATTAATGAAGAAGCCTGGAACAAGAGCCTACCTAATGGGGGATTATACAGTCCCTATACAGCTGTGCCCATGTTACTTCCTGATAACTAGGTCACTTAAAACTGTGCTTAGCAGGCAGGGATAAAGTGGAAGGGAGGAGGGAGTTTCCAGCTCAGAGAACTCTCTTTGAAATGCCCTTGCAGGCTCAGTAAATGATAACCGGAGCTTGCTGTAATGATAGCCCATATAAATGCCATCAAGAAGGGAAGAGTGAACTCGCTCCTTGGAGCACCTAGGAGGGAGGTGGGAAGTCCTGTGGCATTGTGTCACACACAGGGTGCCAAAGAACACGGAAGTGCAGTATTTTAAGTCTTTGTATCTCCAAAAGTAAAGAAAATGGTTTAAAAAAAAAAAAAAAAAAAAAGCCAGAACTAATCTAGTTTTAAGAAATTAAAGCCCATGCACAAAAGCTTTTAGTATGTGAATGTTCCCCTTTAAATGCTAACTAGGCCTCCAACACATTGCAAATCCATAAAGGGTTTTAAACATAAAATGTGCTGTTCTCTCTTTTTGTGTGGGCTACTGAACAATTATGGTGGCATTTTCTAATTCTAGATGTGATTCATAGCCCAAAAGATTTGCACCCACCTATTAGTCCTGCAGTTATGTAATTTAAGGTGCTTTCTAACTATATAGTCAGTTATCTGATAGTTATGGGAATTGAGTTCTCAAAGATTTAAACACCCCCATTCCCTCTCTGCTGTACAGGTTTCCATGACAGCACTTCACTCAGTGATCCAGAGATAGGAAGTAACATTGCTATCTCCACTGAAGTCCTGTGTTGGCAGATTTGCAGACTATTGGCACAAATGGAGAGAAAAGAAGTCTACTAGATGCTCAAAGTGAAGATCTGACATCAGCCAGCCCTGAAGATCAAATAGATATACAGGCAAACTGACAGTGACAGTTTTATTACATACTATAAATGGTCAGAGAGTTTTTCCTATGTGAGTAACATATAATCTGAATGTATTGTTGAAGCCATTTTGTCTGCTGTTATATTTATTTTTAAAAGCCTGTGTGTTTAAAAGGATAGTAAAGATATATTTTTTTTTAATCTACAGCACAGCATAAAATTCTGTGGAGCAAATCCCATCTCTCAAACCTTTATGGTTTGAGAGATATTCACGGCTAAAGTACCCCCCTCCCTCCCCTTCTCCTGATGTCAGCTGTAAAGCTAACAGAAGGAGATCCGTGTTGGCCAACTCGAGGAGGCTCTTCAGCAGAGCCGAAATAGCAATATTTAAAAAGAACTACTTCATTGGAATGGCCTACAAAGTGCGATTGCAAACCAGGCACACTTTGTAGACTGTTTCAATTAAGTTATTATTTTTTAAATCATGCTATTTCGGCTCTGCTGAAGAGCTGTCGGCTGGTCTCAGGACCGGGATCTCCTGCTGTTAGTACAGTGCTGACGTCAGGAGAAGGGGAGGGAGGGGAGAACTTTAGCTGTGAATACCATAAAGGTTTGAGAGATGGAATTTGCTCCACATAACTTTATGTGGACATAACTATCCCTTTAAGATAAAAAAAAAAAAATGATGTACACTAGATGTCTTGCAACTGGTGTGTAATATTATTCGAGGAAGAGAAGTTGTGCAATTATCTCTTCCGTGTCTGATCTAGGAGAGTGATGCAAGTGTTTATTGAACAAAGCTCACTTCATGTTCCTGGGATGTGAAAGAATAAGGTTATGATGTTGCAAATTTCAAGGCTTCTTTCTAAACATAGATGTTAATTATTATTAATGGGTCAAGTGTTTTCTATAAAATAATTTATCCAGCAATCCGCAGTCTCTAAGTGCTATCTTCTGGTGTAAAATTTGTTTTTAGAAAGGTTGGTCAATTTAAAAGTTAAGAAAGCTTTATCTTCTGTTTCACCAATCAGCATCTCTCTAGAAAATAGTTACACATCATATTTTAATTCCTAATGTATAGTCTATCAGAAAGACTAATAGATAGGACCCTTAGATAAGGACTTGCTTACAATAAAAGCAACGAGCAGAAAGAGAAAGGGGCTCTTTCGCTGAATCTTTCTGAACGTGTGAAAGTATTTTCCATACAGCCAGTGGATGGTCATTCCACACTGATCAAGACTCAATATAAGGATTGGTAAATATTTGTTTTCTTGTAACTATCTATGTAATAATACTACGAACTGACATCATCCTATATATTTGGGATTGTCGATGTGACGATTCTTAGCAGGCTTTGCCACCTTATACAGCATGGCTGTCCAAATTCAGTCCTGAAGGGCCACTATCAGGCCAGGATTTAAGGATTTCCCTAATCAGTGGAGCTCATCAGTGTCTCATTCATTTTAACTGACTCACCTGTGCTTAATCAGGGAAATCCTATTCTGTTGGTGGCACATGTGTGTATGTAGATGATACACATGGATTGTTATTTCTGAGATGGCCATTGATGTTGCTTTCATCTTGGTGTTTCACTGTTAACCCTTTTGCTGGTTGCTATCTTGGTAGTTTCCTTTTGTTTCTTAATTGGTATATGGTTCCTTTAAAGGGATAGTAATGTTTCATAATAAAAGCAGCTCTAATTAATCATCATAGTATTTGGACCTTGGAGAGTGTTATTTTAATTCTGTCAGAGTTGTAGTTAAAGAGCAATTCAATGACAAAATGTCCCCCTCCCGCCCCTTTAACTCATGTAACACTGCTCAGCCAGAGCAGAAGGGTGGTGCCCAAGTAGATAGCAGAGAGGGACAATCCTCAATTAAGATAAGGGAAAAACCTGAAAAGCTTGTCAGGGATTTCATGGTTTTCATAGGAATAAAATTGTCCCCTTCTGTTATCTGTCTGGTCTATGGACTGCATTCCACATCTGAGAAGAGATGGCTTACACTAGGTAAAAGGGGCGGGAGGGGAAACTTTGCTTGTGAATATCTCATAAACCATAAAGGTTTGAGAGATAAGACTTATATCATTCTTCATGTTTTTTTAATGCCTACAAAATAAAATAAAGTTAAAACGAAGTATTACTATCCCTTTAAGAAATCCTTCATGTATTGCTTATCTCACTGCATGCATACAATAGCGTTGTGGTAGTTAAGGGTTTGTCTGTCTCATTTGGTGAAAATATTGACAAGACTAAAACATGCACCATATCGGATTAATTTACAGTTATCTGGTACTGTGTAGTTTGTTAAACCTTGCAGTACTTCTTATATAGCGTACAGGATATCACATTTATGACTACAATAGGTTACCTTATGTCTTTTTTTTTTTTTTTTTTTAAATATCTATTTGGGGCAAAATTGGAAATGGCTTTAAAATGTTTCGTGTTTACTTACTTACTTTGGATGGAATACAATGGGAGATTTCCCCTACAAGAAGGGCGATGACTTCTCCAATGATATCACTTCTCCATTTCCTATGTTATTCTATGGAGCCTACGAACTAAGATTTTTCCAACTTTGGAGATCTTAGTGCATAGGCTCAATAGAACAACATAGGAACTGGATAAGTGATAAACTGGAGAAGTAATTTCCAGTTGATCACCTCTTTATCACCGCTTAGTGAATCTCCCCCAGTTTTCTTTAAAACACACAGCCCTATGTTAGTATGTAACACCAAGAACAGAAGTAAAATAGACACACACACGCACATGCACACATCCACATCTCTGAAACCTACTGTAGTTCTCACCTGGAATAGATGAGACAGAGCACAAACAGAACAAGGCCAATGATACTCTGTGTGTCCCACCACTGCAGAGACTTGGGTGGTTCAGGGGTAGGTATCACAGCGGTTGCATTTCCAGAGTTGGTTCCAGGAGCAGTTATCTGGGACAGGAGGCTCATCAAGCTTGGGTTACAGTTGCGATCTAGTGAGATGGAAAAGTAAATGAAAATAACCTAGCAATATCTGGCACAATAGTTAAAATGGATAGTAACACACACAAATCATGGGGTAAAGTATACTCTGGCCAGGAGGGCAAGGAATTTGCCTTAAAAGGCTCTGTGGAGGTGGAGACTCCTTCCCTGCTCCATTTTACTCCTACCAGAAACGCTCAGTTTTATTGAATAGAAAGATCAAAAACAGAAGTGAGAAAGGAAAGGGTGACCTCAACTAGAGAGCCACAAGAGCTCCCGTGCCCGGAATTCAAACAGATCATTTTTCTCAGGGAGGCAGCCCTGTGTTCCTCATGGAACAAGAGAAAAAAATCCCCATTTCCCTTTTGTCCAATGTGGAACACAGGAGTCAAGGGTATATACTAAAGCTATCCACCAAGATTTCCAGGAGGGAGAGAAATGGCCCTCAAAACACAGACCAATTCTTAAGAGAGGAACTGGAACAGATACAAGTTCAGGTGTCAATGGACACCTAGACACCAAACCAAGTAACAAGGGAAAAAAAGATACCCACACATGCCTGACAGCATGTAAGACATTCTGTTAAAAAAACTGGCTTCAGCCACAGACATAAACATAGGTATAATTTTTAAAACACATAAAGGGATGGCCACTTCTCCACCTTGTACAACTTCCCTGCAGAGACTGGGACCTTGCAGGCCCAGGAAGCACCCACCACACTAGAAAATGAGCTGTAAACATAAATGGGACAGGCCTGTTTCCTAAGGGCACAGACCCAGTGATTTTTCGCCTTAATGTAGGAAATTACAATCACCCGAGTCACAAATTGGTCCGGCACCTACTACTTCCGAACAATGAAGTTTACAGGACAAAGCCTGTAGTTTGTTCACACTCTGAACTGACACAGCTGCAAGAAGGAAAGCAGTTTGAAGAGTCAAGGACCAAAGAGAAAGAGAGGCTCAAACAGAAGTCTACTGAAGCACACCCAAGACCAATGTCTACTCCTATGAATGACTGGTATCCCAAAACACTGGATAGCCATGAGCCAACCCCTGCATAACTGGTAAGAAGGCAGTATGCCTCTGAAAACAAACAGATAGAGTAGAAAACTGGACCTTAATTGTAAAGGCTAAACCCTAGCTGGAGACCATACTGAAGAAAGGCTAAGGAAAGAGGACAAAAAGGATGTAGGCTAAGACCCCTGGCCATCACACCACTTGGAAAAACAGGGACTGTATCTACAGTAAACCTAGACTATTTCATGCAAATATCCAACTGCAGTTGGATTATTTTTTTTTTTTTAATATCTTTCCCAACTGTGTTGTTCTAAAATGGACACAAGCCTGTATCTGAAAGTGCAAAACCACCACTGAAGCAGCCTTTAACAAAAGGTCATCAAGGCAGAGAGTAAGAAAAAATCCTAGAGAATGAATGTGAGCAGCCAAGGTTGCCAAGAATTGTGTAAAAGCCCAGAGAAGCAGATGCCAGCCCAAACATAAGGGCAGTGAACTGCAAAATCAAACCGGCAAAATCTCTGATGATCTGCACAGATGGAAATATGCAGATATATGCGTCTTTTATATCAAAGGAGTCTAAAAACTCCCAATGGACACGTAGCAAGATGTGGAGCACAAAAGAAAAGGGACATAAGAACAAATATTTCAGACGCATCATGTCCAGAATAGGACGGCATCCACCCATCTATCTTGGGAACTACAAAAAAAGATGGAATATTACCCCATGAATCACTCCAGAGGAGGAGCAGGTACCAAGACCTACATTTCCACCAGAAAAAACATCCCTCAACAGATCACAAGGAACTCTTGACATGAAGACATAACATGGAAGAAGGGATTTGGAATCCATACAGTACTCTTTCTATGATCACCCTCAAAACCCACTCATCCACCATGGAGAAAATCCATGTATTATGAAAAAGACACAAACAAACTCCAATTACCCTAGGCAGACCAAACCCCTGCAAGTTATGCAAAGGTAGATTTGAGAGCTGGGTTAGGTGTCTTGCCTGTGGGTTTCCGGGGTTTGCCAAAGATAAGAAAGGGGGGGGGGGGGAGACACATGCATCTGCCATAGAAGAAAAAGAAAAAACAACTCTTGGGGGTAATCTGAGGTAATAGTACTCCCATACCACCAGAAGCATGTCTAATATCCTTCTCGGATTCTGGGCCTAACAACTGTTTGCCCATGGGAGAGAAATCAAGAAATTCTTGGAACAATGATATACCGATGATACATTTAGCCAAAGGGTATGATGCAAAACAACAAATGAGTGCTAAGGCCTTCCCATTAAGCCTACGAAAAATCAAAAAGCCGCTTCAGTAAGGTACATTTTAGCTTCAAGGATCTTAGCAACAGCCAGAACAACATTCTCTCTCAGAAAGTCTGCACAGATGGCCTCTAACAGTTGAACCCTCCAAACAGTCATGACCCCAGACACCCAAGCAACCACAAGCATGGGACACAGACCGGCATGTGGCCGTAAAAACTCGCCACACAAAGAGAATCTAGGCACTACTCTAAATGAATCATAAGTCACTGAATCCACAAGTAGCAGTTCTATAAGCTTAGAAAGGGTGAGAAATTTGAAAGGCCACTGATGGAGGGAGGGAGGTAGCTCAATGCAGTAGGGTATCAGTAGAGATGAATACAAGAAAAAAAATGAACTGAGAACAGTAAATTCTCTTTCCTTCAGAACCAACCATTCCAAGAACTGATGAGGATCCCATCCTCTTCAGTCTTTGGATCAGTTGGTTCTGAAGGAAAGAGCAGCAACCCTCAAGCAACATTCCAGAATGTATCTGGACAAAGAATGAGTCAAGACTGCAGTGCCCCTAAGGATCTCCAAACATGCAGAGACTAAGAAGTTGATGCAGTTTAATCCCCAGGTGTAAATGATGAGTCAAAAATCATCTTCATCCATGTCGCGCTCCTCATCAGAAAGATCCCCAGCATTAAGAGTTGAGGGAACAGACGTCCCAGGTGGGAGAACTCAAAGAACCCCTTAACAGAGAAAGGCATATTATACATAGAATATATGAGCTCTGTGACTCATGCAGGCTCCTTTTCAGGAGAAGTGGGAACCAGGAGTTGCTGTTTAGGGGCCACAGACCAAAAAGAAACAGACTGAAGCAGCCAAGTTCCTTAGAAGACCAGTCCAATATGAAGATCAGGAATAACCTGTACTTAATGGAAGCATATAGTGACACATATGTGGAAAAAAAAATTTGATGCAATATGAAGGTTAATAGGGAATCCTCTGATGCCCTGGGGGTCTAAGATTTGCCAATATCTTCACTGCACAATGATATAGCAAAGAACCCCCCAATGTAATGTAATATAAATCAATTCAGAGGGAGAAACAAGGCCATTTGTGACTCACGTTGCAGGAAAAGAAGTAGTACAAGAATATAGTATCCCCTTCCTGCTCCTTGAAGCCAAGAACATCAGACCTCATGAGAAATGTAGTTCAGTTTTCCCTCCATAATGACAACGCCTTGTTGGCTCTCCAGACATCGTGTCCAATAACAGGAGGCTCCACAAGGGTATCCCTTAACTGTTGTAAGAAAGGTGAGAAGAAAAGCCCCATTTAGCCCAGGGGAATGCATGAGTGCAGTAGAAATCACAACTGTTTTCTCTATGGAACATGCAGTATATAACCATGGTGTGTCTGCCCTTAAAGGCAGTGTATGCAAAAATCAAAATTAACTAAACGGAGGTAAATTCTAGTAAACTCCCCACCGGAAAGGAGAAGGATAGTGAAGAGACAGACAGAAAGGAAGAGCAGAATGGAAATCTCGTGATTTTCTTACAGAGTGATTGCAGCTGCTAGACAAATAGACAGGGACATACCCACGGAACCTGTATACTCTGAATATTGGAGATCTTGTCCTATATATACATGGCCTCCTCAGGCAAGCTTGGCAGAAATGAGAGGAAAAAGGCTGATAGTGGAAGCCATCCTCTAAGAGACCCAAGTCCTTTTCAGTCAGCACTTTGGTTCATACAGACAATGTAGGCCAGAGATGGGAGCTAGCCTAATGGGGGATTATACAGCCCCATCGTACAGGGAAAAAAAAAATGGAAACTAAGAAAATATTCGCCCTGATGCACCTCCATTGAGGTCACCTTTTTGGATTGGTGGGGTGGAGTAGGGTGGGAGTCTCCACTTCCATAGACCCTTTTAAAGCTCAGGCGCACACACACACACGGGCAGGCAGGCAGGCAGGCACACACATGCGCATGCACAGCAAGGTAGACAGGCACGTGCTGACAACATCCTTGTGTGTGTGTGTGTGTGTGCCTCCTCAACCAATCACCGCTGCCACTGTTTAAAGAATAAAGTTGCATACTGGCTTAGCCTCCTGCCTCCTCAGCCAACCAATTAAAAAAAAAAAAAAAAAATAGTCAGACCTTGTGGTGGGGCATCAGAACCTCTCCGATTTGGCAGGGAAATCATAAGTGGCGATGCAGAGGAGGAAAGAGAGCTCCCCTACTTCAATTCTACTCAGGGTACCCAAGTAGGAGTGGGTAGGATCAAGAAACCCACTCAAGTCAATGAGGGAAAGCCTCCTTCATAGATGTGAGAGGATTTCCCAATCCAGCCCTGATGTCCCACCATGAGGTTTGTTTTTTAATAAAATGAATTTATAAAATAAAATAAAAAATAGTCCATACGGAGAACAGGTACCATGTGGGTCCCTCTTTGGAGGGTAGAACACATCTCAAAACGACTTGTGGGTAGAGACTCCCAGCCACTACCCCAGCTCAACCCTTCCCCCTGCCTACTTCCAGTTATGATGTGATCTTAACCACCCCAACAAGGAAAGAGAAGAAGGAAGCTCATATGAGAATAAAGACTAACACAATGGAAAATATGCAGTTTCCTTGCAATCGTAGGTTTAGAGGGCATTTGAGGCAACAAGGTGCTCTTGCCCCCAGTAGCATCACTAATAATCTGCTTTAGTTCAGGTCCAAACAGGGACTTACCCTGAAAAGGTAAGGAAAACAGTGACTTCTTGGAGGATTGGTCTGCAGACCAAATCTTTAGCCTCAATGTATGCTGCACAATAACTGAAAAGGCTGAGGTCTTAGCAGACAAACTAACTGCCACAAAAAGAGCCTCAGAAACATAAGTTATTGGCCTCCTTCATGTTGGCCAAAAAGATCAACAGACCCTCCTTGGAGGAATCTGCACAGATAGCCACGATCAGTTGCTCACCCTGCATGGCAACAGCCCTGTTCAACAAGGCAGAGGCAAAACAGACCTCAACGCAGCCCCAGTGGTCGCAAAATAAGCCCTTAAGATAGAATCCAGCTTCTTATTCGCCATATCCTTCAGACCTGCTGCTTCTGCCAAGAGCAGGGCAGTAGACTAGCCTGGAGACTGGGGGATCCAAAGTAGGAGGAGAAGCCCACTGTGCCAAAGCTGCCTCTGAAAAGAGGTACTGTCTAGAGAACCTCTTGGTAACGGAAAACTTCTTATCATGGGTCTTTCACTTATCCAGAAGGATCTGATCAAAAGTTTCATATGGGGGGAAAAACATGGAAGATGTCTTACGTCTCTGGAAGACATCTGTAGACGAAGACCCCTCATCAGAAGTGTCAGGGACCTGAAGGGTCTCTAAGCCCTAATGAGGCCCACGGCTGATGGAAGGGGGTCAGCCTCATAAAAGTTCCCACAGGAGTAGGAAGAATCCATTTCCTCATATTCCCCTTCCTCATCTTCCCCATCCGATAGTTCCTTCTCAGAGGAAAGCCCCCTAGAAGCGTAGGAACACTGAGATCTGAGGGCCACATATTTAAAGTTAATTGGGGGCTTCCAGGATTGAAGGACCCCCTGGATTGAGAATGGATGTTGGGCCACTGAAGATAACAGTGATTTTACCCAAGCTGGATCTTGTTCAGTGCTGGAAGGTCTTGGTGGAGCAGTAGGTGCCACAGTACAGGAGGGGCAGAGAGATCCGGAATGCTCTCTAGGGAGTCCCGTTTGACATGAGTAACAGTAAGCAAAGGGGGTAAGTGAAGCCCGAGTCCTTAGTCTTCTAGCCCCACCTTTCCTTAGAATCTGACATCCTTACAGGAGATGTGTCGAAGTCTAGTATAAACAACTAGTAACAGTTCCCCAGACTAATAATGCACCCAAGAAAGCCCAGAAAAGTACTTCTCCGGCAGGCGAAGGGTTAAGCTAGAGAAAGAGAGCAAGGCGAGTCTGCCTCTGCGTAGGATAAGCAAGAGAAGCAAAATGGTGAATGCAAAACTGGCAGTCAATTGAAACGTAGTCTTCGCTTTTGCACAGCAACAACTACAACTCCGTCCGTGAACCACCACAGCCCCCCACCCCACAAGACAGTGAGGGCATGAACCAGATGAAAGGGCATGAGGAGACAAGAAGAAAGAGCCCAGTCTGACTTCTGTATGTCAAACAGTTGCAGAGTTATATCCCAATGAAGTTGCCCATAGAAGTCAATGGAGCAAAGATGG
Source organism: Rhinophrynus dorsalis (assembly GCA_037306005.1). NCBI lineage: Eukaryota > Metazoa > Chordata > Amphibia > Anura > Rhinophrynidae > Rhinophrynus > Rhinophrynus dorsalis. The sequence goes on from CM074727.1 coordinate 145,896,435, forward strand.
AGGTGGCACGGAAACCAGTTCTTAAAGTGGCCCATGCACCTAAAACCGGACAATTTACCAAGGCACCCCAAAAACCCAATCACCCCAGGGAACATGTGGAGGACACCTAACAGGACAGTCCCCTAAAGGGGAAAGCCCCCATCCAGACAGCATGGCAGAGGTTAACTATCCCAAATGCAGCCATCCTTGCTCCGTAACTCAAGGAATGAACAGGTAGATATAAGAAAGATACCCAAAACGAGTGAAAGAGTCCAAGGCTCAGAGAAAACCTCTGTAAAGAGAGGCGCAAGGTAGACACTCAAAGGGTAACTTGCCAATCTTCTTTCTTCAGGTTACCATTGTGATGGAAGCAAAACCCCAAGGGACTCTGCTGGGAGGGAAAACTTGGGCGGCAATATTCCCTCCACAGGGCTACAATGGGTCCACACGCACAGCACCTGCACACTAGTCAATCCACTCCATGGGAAGCTAAGTAATGGTAACCCACTTAATGGGAGCAACTTTAACGGCACCATATCTATCAGAAAATAATAAAAGAACTAAAAACTAAGACGTGACGCTGGCCATGTTTTCACCTCAGAGGACACATCATAACTGGAAGTAGGCAGGTGGCAAGGGTTAAAGCTGGAGGAATGGCTTTTTGAGATGTGTCCTGACATCCAAAGAGGGTCTCAACAACCCCCATGGTACCTGTGTTCTTTCTCCCTCCCAACTATTAAAAAGGTTGTTAGAAGCATTTAGAACACTCACCAGGCTCGTTGGTCATAGCAGACCAAGTCAGGTACACTGTATACAAAGTAATGAAAGAGGATTGCAGGAGACCAGATCGTGGCTGATATTCCTATAGGATATAAGAATATAAAGACAAGAAGCAATAAAAATAATGTAATCATTGTTGAACCTTCTTTAACAAGACATGAAAAACCATACATCAATTTTTGGACCTACATCTGTTGGGAACTACAATTCCCATCCTCCCCAACCAGCCAAAAGCTGGTACAAAAAGTTAACTTTTTTGACAACACTTTCCTATCAGGTCGGTTTCATCCATGAACTACTATGTATCTGCATTTGCCAGAAAAACCTCCACAGACTTATTTCTGCCTCGTTAGTCACTTGCAAATTCTCCAACATAGACCTAGTAAGTCTCTCAACCAGTTACTTAAAGGGATAGTAATGTTTCACAAAATAGCAGCTCCAATTACTCTTCATAGTATTTGGGCCACTGAGAGTGTTATTTCAATACTGTCAGAGTTGTAGTTCAAGAGTAATCCTATATAATAATTTGCTAAATGTGTGTGTCAGAAGCCGTCATGCACAGTGGAGACGGCTGTATGTGCTGCAGTCATGCACACTACAGACTGCCCGCGCCACGGCTGATAACGGAGGGGGCTCTAAATTCAGACCGTAGTGCGCAGAGACTACTACAATCTGAATTCAGAGCCCCCACTCCGTATCAGCCGCAGAGCGGGCAGTTTCTACTGTGCATGACTGCACCGCGGCCATTGATGAGTGGCACTGTGGCCCGTGTACACGGGCTCTTCAACTAGCTGAATTATAAAGTATCCCCCTCCTGCCCCTTTTACCTAGTGTAAGCCACCTCCCCTCAGATGTAGAATCTGGTCCTGGGACCGGACAGATCACAGCAATGGATAATCTTCTTACTGTGAACATAGGCACAATCCTGTCCCTGTCCCTTTGACAGGTTTTTCCTTATGATCACTGAAGTTTGTCCCTCTCTGGAATCCATCCGGACAGTCTTGCGGCTCTGAGGGAAGCAGTTTTACATCAGTAAAAGGGGCGAGAGGGGGATACTTTATAACTCAATTACTATTGAACTACACCTCTGACAATATTGAAATAATACTCTCCATGGCCCAAATACTATGAAAATTAATTGGAGCGGCTTTTATTGTGAAACATTACTATCCCTTTAAGACAAACATAAATACTTTCAACAGGATCAAATAAGCCAAAGCTGTATATTATTTGCTCCTTCATCCAAAGAGGAATTGTCCCCTGGCTCCCTAGAGAACACCTCTTACTGACCTATAAGATCTCTCAGTGAAATGTTTTTATTTAAGATCTCTATAAGCACTATGGACAGGTTAGGCCTGACTGCCTACTACTGAGTTTGATCTTAAAGGGGATGTATCACCCTATAAAAAGGTGTTACCATCTGCTTTGTTAATAAAAGTTATACTAGGAAAGCTGTGTGGGTTTTTGTTTTTTAAATTTAACCCTTTAAGTGTCAGAGGGGTACGCAACGCACTGCTTTGCAATGCTTTGCGTAGCCCTCTGGAACTCAAAGGGTTAACAATTTACAAAGATATGGTCTCTTCTGTGCTGTACACTTCCGCATTATGTGCGCAGCACAGCTCTTCAGCACGCCCTATTTCTCCTCCCACCTCCAGCCCAGGTGCCCCAGGGAGAGCTTTCACGCTTCCCTTCAGTGTGCTGTGAACAGCTCTTTGCATTTCAGCAAGCTCCAATCAGCAATATACTGAGTTTGCAAAAGTTAACCCCATGGTCTCCTATGCATTTGAGGAATGTATCAAGTCAAAAAGGAAGAGGACTGTCACTTTATACTGATTGTGTATGTATGTATGTATGTATGTATATATAAATCTGCATTTTTTTTTCTTTGTTACTGTACCTGGACTTTAGGAAGAATGGAGATGACTGATACGATGAAACAGAGAATTAGATTAAAACTGATAAAGAATTTATTCTCCGTGCAGCCGTCTGACTTCGTGTAATACATATAGAAGATGACAATGAAGGTGACAGACAAAATGTAGCACAAGCTGGTAATAGAGAACAACACTGCAAACAACAAGAAGAAATATGGATTAATTGCATGTTCCTTAACCCCTTCATTGCCAGAGGGGTTTGCAATGTGTTGCGTACCCCTCTGGCACTCAATGGGTTAATACACAAAACTTTATATGACCGCTATAAAGAATTAAGGGAGCAAAATCATTTTTTTTTATAAACAAAAAACAAATGTAACATGTTATTGGGCTTTTCTTCTTTTTCATTCAAACACTATCTCAAACCAATGTTGGCATTAGCAAGGCAGCCACGTGTGGGGCACACGCTTGGCCATGTGCAAGTGCGAGCCTGTGCCCCAAAGGTGACTAGACACTCCTCCTCACCTCCCCCCCCCCCGCCTCCTTACTTTTATTTAAAAAAAAAAATGTATTATAAATCCTCACTGGGCAGACATCAGATCCCTCCTGATGCCCCCCTCCAAAACTATTTTTCTCCCAGCCAACAGCTCTGCGAGATCTGTAGATTTATTAAATTGATAGTAATGTCAAAAAATATTATTTTGTATTGTAGATGGGAAAAAAATTATTTGCAGCAACTCCCATCAAAAATAGAAAACCGAAACAAAAAAATGAAAAAGAAGCAACAAAATCCAGCAAAGGAGCTGCAATTGGCGCCAGTTTGGTGAAAAACGTCTAGACTTGAGCATTTAGATATAATTCTAATGAGGATCCAATGTTATTCTTGTGATTAAATCCACACATATGTTAGTCACTCATCAATGAACTGATGTTTGATGGTAAGTGAATGCATGGAGAATGAATGATGATAAATGAAAGGTGACATGAAATAGCAGTTGCTCACTGGCGTCAACAAGCAATGGAGTCTGGTCAAAACAGCAAGGCAGGCATGACAAAGTCCTCAACACATATTAATATAGCACCCATAATAATAGGGCTGTCACCTGTTTACACCCTCCAAGGGTGAACATTCATGAACCGTCCACCATCAACTCAATGTGCCAAAGCCACTCACAAGCTGCCTCTATACATGTAACGCCACAATCTCCAAATCACGCTGGTCATGACTTCTCCAAATTAAGAAATAGAACAAACTTATATATCACTCAATATATGCCCAATAAAATTCAGCATCTCCAAACCAGATCCAGTATTCTCCTCCAATGCGTTTCGCCTGTATTCCTACGGGCTTCATCAGGGCACACTCATTATCCTCCGGGTCATCTTATTTACATTTGATCAACTGGAAGAGAATGTCAGGTCTCCTAGCTACCAATAATTAAATACGTATATTCAACCACTTAAATCCATCAATGCCAAGTCAAGGTGCTGGGTCACCATTAAAGGGGAACTACCACCTCTTCAAGAATTTAACTTCAATAAATCACCATCTGGCAACTAGCAGCTTAGCAGCGCTAGTCGCCAGAATTATTACCTTATTTCAAAGAAATGTGCATTGTTCTGGGGCTGACAGCAGGAAGGATCGTGGACATCTTGCCATAACAACTTCCACACGCCTGCGCTGTCAGTCCCAGCTGAGTCTAGGAGGCGATGCTAGGAGCCAGCCGACTCCGGAAGGGACTGACAGTGCAGGCACAAGGACGTCATTATGGCAAGATGTCCGCGATCCGTCCTGCTGTCAGCCCCAGAACAACGCACATTTCTTTGGAATAAGTTAATAATTCTGGCGACTAGCGCTACTAAGCTGCTAGTTGCCAGATGGGGATTTATTGAAGTTAATTTCTTGAAGAGGCGGCAGTTCCCCTTTAAATGGTAATCATCTTCTGAGTCGGCATCAAACAGGGCAAAGTGTCCCAAATGAGATGGCATTTATATATGGGACCGTGGTTGACATCAAACCCTTGAGTTCCCTCAAGGCAGACCTGAAACACCACCACCTATATTAGCGTTTCTCAACCACGGTGCCCACTTTAATCTATGAAGACTCTGACAAAAATGTGAATGTAAAGTTACAGTTGTAGATTTATGGAAATTGCTATGAACTATACATTTATTTTAGTTTTGAGATCTACAAATAACTTTACATTTATGTATTTGAAACCTTCATTACAAGCTTGACAAAAGGCATAAAAGGATAGGGGTGCCCTGAAAATTCCAAACTGCGTGTTAGGGGTGCCTTAAACAAATAGAACACTGAGAACCACTGCCCTATATCCTTCATTCTGGAGAACATACAATTAATTCCTATAATAAATACAGATAAGTAATTATTATTCATGATTCTTAAAATCGCCTCATATAAATACTTAGATACCTGGATGGTAAAGATGGGTGACAGCCCTATTTGATGGCCGCTATATTAATATGTGGTGAGGATTCGGTCATGCCTGCCTTGACCAGACTCCACTGCTTGTTGACGCCAGTGAGTAACTGCTATTTCATATGTCACGTTTAATTTATCATCATTCTTGCTGTTTTTTTTTTTTTTATTTTTATTTTGGTTTTCTATTTTTGATTTTTTTTTGTTATATTATTATTGTTTGATTTATGGTACTTGGGGTGCCAGGGTGGAGTTCATGGGGGGGGGGGGGATCTATGGTCCAGGTTCTACCGCCCACACCCCTGTTCTTTTTTTATTATATTACAATAAATTTGGTATTTTTATATATTAAAGCGGAACTACCACCATAGGTAAAGTTGCCCTGCAATAAGTAGGCAGGTGGCAACTAGCTTAATATTAGTTATATTACCTCTCAGAATGACATGATTCTACAGAAATCCTTAATCTTCTAAGACCGGAAACCAGGCATCAGCACGGACATCTTGTCTGTGCGCCTGCACTGTCGGTCCTGGTCTCTATTAAAGTGGGACTTTCAGTTCTTTGAAATAGATGTCTTACCGCTAAAAAATAGCCCAGTGTAAAGGAATCCTTCCCTTTTGGAGACCGGAACCCAGGCTACGGCGCAGACATCTTGTCTGTGCACCTGCGCTGTCAGTCCCGCTCTCCACCGAGTAGACTGCAGTGCACCATATGGTTACCGGAAGGGACTGACTGCGCAGGCGCGGACCGTACCAACCTGCCCGTCAGTGCAAAATGGGAAGGATTTCTTTATACTCAGCTATTTTTTAAACATCTATTTCAAAGCTAGACGTGGCGTTTAATGAATGCATGGTGACCAAGTATGAACTGAAAGTTCCGCTTTAAGAAGTATTACAGTGTGCCACAAGGTAACCGGAAGGGACTGACGGTGCAGACTGCACTAACCAGGCCGTCAGTCCCGGAAGATTAAGGATTTCTGCAGAATCGTGTCATTCTGAGAGGTAATATAACTATTATTAAGTTAGTCGCCACCTGCCTAATTATTGCAGGGCGACTTTACCTATGGTGAATTTTCCGCTTTAAGTGGTTAATTGTATGATTTTTTGACTGCATGCTTTTATTTTAGATCCCTACTTTTTTTTTTTTTTCTCTTTTTGGTTGCTATTGGAACAGGAAATGACCTTCAACAGACACTTCAGAATGTGGCAAGGATTCAGGAGAGCGACTCAAGGAGTATGAAGTTAAACCCTTTGAGTGAAAGAGAGGTACCCAACACTTTGAAAAGCAATGCATTAGGTACCCTTCTGGTACCCAAAGGGTTAATAATTTAAAACGCGAATCGCCGTGTTTAAAGCTATAAGCACTAGATTTTTTTTTTTCTTACTTTTGAAGACAGCCTGTCATCGTGATTCAAGTTGGCATATCTGATTTTTTAATTAAAAACCGACTGTGTGTGTGTTAACCAAAAGACCAACAAATGCATAGTTAAGGAGACATTCGTACTTGGTACGGTATGCTAAAGACTGTATACCCATGAGGTTTCATCTGCTAATTAAGCTTTTTCAGTGAGGTTTCATATGCCATCATGTCAATATAAGTCACCCCCGATCCATTGTTAGTATGCATGTAATGATGAAAATTAGCTAATAAAGTTTGTTAACTGTCAACATAATTTGAAATCACAACTTTGTATTGTACCTACGTGAACAGGAGAGGGTGGGCATCTTGCCAAAGTGGGATCTGGCACCTGTGATGTCTGCATGGTTACAATGTAAGCACACTTTGTAGACCGTTTCAGTGAAGGATTTTTATTTTAAATAACGTGATCTTAGCTCTGCTGAAGAGCCTCCGCTTGTCCAGGGACCAGATTCCCCTGCAGTCAGCTAGAGCGCTGACATCAGGGAAAGCGTTGGGGTGAACTTAGACAGTGAATATCTCTCAAACCATAAGGGTTTGAGAGATGGGACTTTGGGAATTTAGCTTAAGTTTTTAATAGCCAGAAGATGAATATTTTTTAAAATGATGTATTATACACTTATGACAGCAATATCAACAGTACCCACTTGCTACAAAAACCTCAAAAAAATGACATTTTGCTGAAATAACTTGTGAATGAAAAATTGCTAAGCAATGGGAGTTGCTTTATGGAAGATGAAAAGCCTTAATATATGAATGAGATATATTATTTTTAATCTCCATAACTAGAGTTTACTACCTATAAAAGGGGCACGAACACCAACATACTTTGCTGAAAGTTTTACATCTGACCAGTTCACCAAGGTCTTTACAAACAGAAAATAAATGATAATTACATCAGGATCTCTTTGCCATTTGTATTTTCGGTATAATTTCTGCTGATACACAAAACACCAACTCCTTACCTGCATACCAACACTTTGAGTTCCCATTCTCCATACGGTCAACCAACGACTCATTTACTGTATGTGCAAAGTCGACCAAAAAGATTAACTGGATAAGGATAAAGGAGAAGGCTCCTCCAGCACCAATCCAAAACCAAGCTGAAAATAAGGAGGAACAAGACATTTAAAGGACACGCAACATAAAAAAGGAATATTTATTTGCTCTGGCACCTAAAACATCTGTCTGGCTCTGAAGAGTTTTATTCTTTCATCCAATCCAGATGGAAACTCAGGCTTTTACCAGTTAATCCGCTGACTGCCAGAGGGGTGTACAATGCATTGCTTTTCAATTCATTTAGTACCCCTTTGGCATTCAAAGAGATCAAGGAGAACTTTACCCTTGAAATATAGGTTTAGAAATGTATCCATCATACAGCAGTAGGTTATGTTCATTCATGGTTTGTTGTTTTTTTGGAGAATTTGTTGTCAACTTTACTGTAGTCTGTAACTGATCAGGGACATGTCACAACATCAAGAGGACATTCATGGCTCTTTAGAATCTTGGGTGGGACTTGCTCTCTCTCTCTCTCTCTCTCTGACTAATCTCATTAAAAATAATTAGTCGAATTGGTGCACAGCAAATACAGGCAATTGCACATACTATGCTAACAGATAGATATACCTGACTGCTGTATGAAAGCCACCTACCTATGTAAGTGATTCTGTCACATTAAAGAGACATTTCTATAGGTATAGTCTCCATGTAACTGTTGCTACTCGAGCCACTTTGAATATAATCATTATAAATGTAAAGCCCTCAGTATACATGCCCCACACCAGAGGTTCTTGTCCCACCCAGCAGCAGCAGCAGCCTCAATGCTACTGGTTGAGACAGTGGTTGTGATATTACCATGGCCAATGGAATTCAAAACATTATCCCCAGAAAGAAGCAAGCCAACGAGGAACAGTCACACTGAGGGCTGAAAGTTTATAATGCTGCTACTGCCAGGAAGTGAGTAACAATGAACATTTATTTACTCTCTTAACTAACCCCTTAACGTCAAAAAGTGTGCATTACGTTGTTTCACAATGCACTACACAGCCCACTAATTTTCAAGTCGTTATCATGTGATACATTTGTTTTCGCTTCATAATTTACCTCTTGTAAAAGGTCCTTCAGGAATGTAGAAAGCTCCAACCATGATTCCAACAAGAGCCAACACTTTAAAGAACCAAAACCTATAATAGAAACATAGAATGTTATGGAATGTTGGAACTAATTGGCTACCCATGAACTATAGTCTACCCATGAACACTCAGCACACCTTTGGTAATCAAAAGGTTTAAGGCATATTATTATGTGCAAAATAACATTTTTCCATGTAATCTCCTATGACCGCTCCTAGCAAAGCCTCACTGATTGAAGTAGGCGAAGGAAGCACCTCTGGGGTTGATCATGCCTACTGACTCACTTGTGGTTTCTCATGCCTGCATTTTCATTGATTAAAATCTTCCTTTTACAGGCTTTTACACTAGTTAGAAGATAGTTGATTATTTCAACAAAAGGAAAAAAAACATGCCACCTATTTTTTTTTTAACCTTTCAGTGCTGGAGGGTTAAACCTCTGACACTCAAATGGTTAACGGTGGGTTTTTTTTTGTATAAAACTGTTTTTTTTTATAAACAAGATTGAAAGGAAAAAAAAAAAAAAAAAAAAAGAGGGGAAGAATAGAAGGCAGAACACAATAAAGGGATAGTAATGTTTCAAAACAAAAGCAGCTCCAATTAATCTTTATAGTATGTGGGCCATGGAGAGTGTTATTTCAGTACTGTCAGAGTTGTAGTACAAGAGTAATTGAATGATAAAGCATCCCCGTCCCTCCCCTTTTACTGATGTAACACTGCTCACCTCAGAGCAGCAAAACTGTCTAGATGGATCACAGAGAGGAACAATATTCAGTGAATATAAGGGAAAAACCTGTAAATGGGGGCAGGGTTTTCCTTATGATCACAGTAAGAAGATTGTCCCTTGCTGTGATCTGTCTGGTCTGAAGAACAGATTCCACATCTGAGGGGAGATGGCTTACACTCGGTAAAAGGGGCGGGAGGGAGATACTTTATCATTCAATTACTCCTGAACTACAACTCTGACACTATTGAAATAACACTCTCTATGGCCCAAATACTATGAAGATTAATTGGAGCTGCCGTTTTGTGAACCATTACTATCCCTTTAATGAAGAAGATGGACAGTAGATAACAGGTAAGTGTTACATTTCTGTGTGTAGGATAGTGTTAGGGGTAGTATTATTTAGTGTCATGTTAGGGATAGTGTAGTGGTGGTGTATGGGAGGTGGGGGGAGAGTGATTGTTTTGAGCTCATTCTTGTTGTTTGACTCTGTGTTAAACAACGAGAGCTGGATTTTTTCTTTTGATGTTTCCACAATTCACGTTACGCGTGGGTTGTGGCAACAAAAACCAAAATGTTTTGGCCACAAACACTCGTCGTTCCATGTACCTCACCAGATATAGAATAGCTGAGGTACATTTGTGAGTTTATCGCTCTTTTTTTTTTTTTTTTTTTTTTTTTGGGTTACTATTACTGCCAGTTGCACTGGGGGTAATAGTATATAGAGCCCTAGTGTCTTACAATTAGTCTGCACACAACTGGAAGTAGGTTACTGGAATTAAAACCCAGATTTGACACTGTAGCCTACCAGCTGCTTGGAACTGAGTCGGTTGCTATGGATATTGATGCTCTATTAATACCGTAGTACATGCAGATGGTCAAATTATTTACTTTATACCCTTAAGGACCAGAGAGGTATGAAATGTATTGTTTTGCAATGTACTGAATACCTCTGTGGTCCTTAAAGTGAGCCTATCCCTTTAATTAGTAAGCAAATCTGTTTTTAACACTGAGTGCCAAAAGGGTATCCAACACTTTGCAAAACAATGAAATGGATGTCTTTCTGGCATTACAAGGGTTAAAAATGTTTTTTTGTTTTTTTTTACCCAAGAAGTGCTGATTATTTTATTAAAAGAGGACTTATCACCTTTCAAAGTTCTCCATTCAGTGAGAGGATTATTCTCCCCTCTCAAATTATTCCGCCCCTCTGGTGGAAACAGAGAGGATTTAGAACCCTAAGAAGGTGGAGTGAGATGAATTTCTGGACATGCGAGTAATTGATTGCGCAGTTTTATCTGACATGTCAGAGAACAAAAACCTCTGCTTAATTTAGATTTCACAACTACTAAACAAAACAAATCTGTAAAAAACTATTAACCCATTTTCAAAACAAAAACACAAGGGGGAGATGCACTAAGGAGTGATAACTAGGTGATAAAGCGGAGAGGACTACTCCAGAGATATCACTTCTCCAGTTCCTATGTTATTCTTTGGAGCCAGTGCACTAATATTTCTCCAGCTTTGGAGGGGTTAGTGCATTGGCTCTATAGAATAACATAGGAACTGGAGAAGTGATATCATTGGAGAAGTCATCTCTACTTTATCACTACTTTACCATGCCTTAGTGCATAATCCCCAAGGTGGAGGCAGTTTTAATAGCTAGATTTAATTTGACTAAAAGAGCCTTTTCGTACACAACATTTTGTTGGCTTGAGAGGGTAGCAGGACTGGTCTGAAATGTTACCATATGTACATTTTGGTACTACTATGACCCTGTGTAAAGCGGCTGTGTCCCTTGCACCTGTTGGAGTACTACCAAAGCTGTTGCTTGGTGACGTGTGTGCTGTACATTTGGAATTTGGAAATAGTCATCATGTAACAGTTAAGCATTGCATAAGTGATGCTCTGGCCTAGACAGAGACACAGATGGACCCTTATTGCAGTGCTGATATGAAAGCGAACTTTCACATAATATAAAGTCACCCTCCAATAATTAACTATATGGCGACTAGCTTCATAATACATGTATTACCTCTCAAAAGTGCCAGATTCTAAAGAAATTCTTAATCTTCGGAGACCAGAAGCCAGGCATCAGCGCAGACAGCTTGTCTGCATGCCTGCGTTGCCAGTCCCCTCCAGGAGGCATTGCATGTTACCTTAAGGTAACCGGAAAGGACTGACTGTGCAGGTGCGCAGATGGCACTAACCTGGCCATCAGCCTCCGAAGATTAAGGAATTCTTTAGAAGCTGGCACTTTTGAGAGGTAATACACGTATTATGAAGTAAGTCGCCATATGTTTAATTATTGGAGGGTGACTTAATACCATGTGAAAGTTCCACTTGAACAGTGTAGAATAGGAATGTAATTGTCCTTCTCTGGACTCACTGGCTTGACTTACCCATTGTGTATTGCAGCTCGTGGGTCTTTGCTGGTCCTGACTCTGATCATAAGCAAACACAAAGCAAGGAAGAATATGCTCATGGCAAAGCCGACTCGATAGACAGCCTTGTATCCAACCAGCACATTACAGTCCACATAGCCGTTGACATGTGGGATCTGGGTCCCAAATCCTCCTTCACAAAATCCAGGTACCTGGGGAAAGCAACGCAGGTCTCGATAAAATAGGACATACATGCTTAAACAATACAGTATATGTTTATATGAATTTACAAGGTCACACATTAGCCCATAGATACCTACAAGGAATGTACATTTATATCTGTATTAAAAAAAGAGAAGAGTTTCACGTGACAAAAATGGTCAGTGGCCGACACACCCCAAGGTAGCAGTGAGGATGAATCTGCTTTACGATCGGTAGAATCATGGGGTCCTGATTTTGATGACTTTCAATTCCTAACAAATTTGCTGCCTCATCATCTTTCTCCTCCCCTTTAACCACAACATCTCTCCCTCTCAGTCATAGTCTCATCAACTCTTCATTCCCTCCCTATTCGCGTCCTCGTCATTTTCTCCGTTCACCATACCAATAGCACACGACTCACTACCAGCTGTTTTCAGGCTGCAATGTGTTGCAATAACCAATAGCAGTTCCAATGACAGTAAGCACGTTAACCCATTCATTTGCCCAAGCCTCTGCCACTGAAGGAGTTAGGGATCCAGAAAACCTGTGAGCCACGTCACCATGATGCCTACAAATTGCGACCTGGCACCTACATTTCAGAACAGCCCTGTTTTTTCCCTCCATATTTGCTCAGGAGACTGTCTGTCCTTCCATTGCTGCCTATACAAAACATGGAAGGGGGTGTGATTTCGAAAGGAGTCACTCCTGTCAAAAGTTCTGCAAGGACTAACATGTGCTTCATAGTTTCACATCTTGTAAGGAACTTTCACCTCCTTTATATTACACATTGGCACTTACTCTTACGTGTCTAATACAATTTATGCCTTCTCTGCTTTGTTTCTCATTCCTTCACAATTTATCAGGTATAAAAATCACCCATGTTTACACAAACTTTCACCTCTCCCCTTCTCACCTCACCTCCCCCTCACAAACATCAAATACACACTAGAGCCAGTCAGTCTACCCACTCACCTACCTGGCATCCAAGGTGGTTAAGCAAGATGTGTCTGAAAAGGTGGAGGACACAGTGGCAATAACATTAAAGAACCAGTGGCTCTCGTGTGAAAGAGCTCATTTAGATAAGTTCTGATATGTATGTAAAAGCTATGATGCTTGCTTATTTTTGCCCTATATTTAAAAAAGTTTAAATTGTCAACTACATTCCTACTGGCTCACAAGTCCAAGAGCCAATTAGAATACAGATGTGAATGCAAATCACTGGCAGAGGAAGAGAAACAATATCACCTGCCTCTTTAACACTTTAAGGACCAAAGGGGTATGCAGTTTTGTTGCTTCTCAACACACTGCATAACCATCTGATCCTAATAATAAATATTTGTGGTCAGGGCTTCCAGAGTATGTTACTGTTTGGAGGACTGCTGTGCCCCTGAGCTTTCGTAGCCTCAGGGGATGAGTGACGAAGGTGACCTGAAAAGAGGCAAAAGAGACTGGGCATATGCTACTTGTCATAAGCCTGCATAAAGATGACATATTAGGTGCTAAGTTAGTAAGGGCTCTTCGGATTCTGTAGTAAGGTAGTATGTAGTAGAATGGCCTGAGTACTGATTGGGAACTGTAGCCTAGTCTTGACAGGATTGTGCGTATATGACGAGTGAATATGGTAGTGATGTGTGGCTTGATAGGAGTGGAAGGAGGGACTATAATCTGGGTGCTGTAGGATGATGATGATTAGAGTGAAGTGGTCTGAGTGACAGACAAGATAATCCCCTTGTACAAAAATTGATCTCACGTGACAGGAGAACTTGCCCATGTGGAGAAAACCAAAGGCGGCTATGCATACTGCTTGGAAAAGAAAGATCTCCCTTGGTATTACTTCATGATGACAGAGGTAGGTTTTAAGGATGACGAACTAATTTGACATAGAATGTTTGGATTCACGCGTTAGTCTGAAGTGTAATTACCATTGATGGTGGTGAGATGAGTTAGGGATTGTAGGGCATCATGATCGGGAGTGAGAAGTATGGGACGAAGCAACCGGCGACTCACGTGTTACCATCTTGCGAATGAGTAAGGACTGAGTGTCTACTCTTCGACCTCTGACTGAAAGTGTTATCCTTCGGCCTCTGCGAAGAGGTAAGGCTAGAAAATGGGATCCTTCGGCCACTGCGAAGAGGTAAGGATTGAAAGTGTGATTCCTTCTGCCTAGAACTAGTTTGACATAGGTTTGGATTCATGTGTTAGTCTGGATTGTAATTACCATCAATGGTGGTGAGATGAGTTAGGGATTTGTAGAGATTCATGATCCTGAGTGCGAAGTGTGGGACAAAGCGACCGGTGACTCATGTGTTACCATCTTGCGAACAAGTAGGATTGAGTGTGTACCCTTCGACCTCTGATTGAAAGTGTGATCCTTTGGCCTCTGAGAAGAGGGAAGGATAGAAAATGTGATTCCTTCTGCCTCTGAGAAGAGGCAAGGATTGAGAGTGTGATTCCTTCTGCCTCTGAGAAGAGGTAAGGATTGAAAGTGTGATTCCTTCTGCCTCTGAGAAGAGGCAAGGATTGAAAGTGTGATTCCTTCAGCCTCTGAGAAGAGGTAAGGATTGAGAGTGTGATTCCTTCTGCCTCTGAGAAGAGGCAAGGATTGAAAGTGTGATTCCTTCAGCCTCTGAGAAGAGTCAAGGATTGAAAGTGTGATTCCTTCAGCCTCTGAGAAGAGGCAAGGATTGAAAGTGTGATTCCTTCAGCCTCTGAGAAGAGGCAAGGATTGAAAGTGTGATTCCTTCAGCCTCTGAGAAGAGTCAAGGATTGAAAGTGTGATTCCTTCTGCCTCTGAGAAGAGGTAAGGATTGAAAGTGTGATTCCTTCTGCCTTTGAGAAGAGGTAAGGATTGAAAGTGTGATTCCTTCTGCCTCTGAGAAGAGGTAAGGATTGAAAGCGTGATTCCTTCAGCCTCTGAGAAGAGGTAAGGATTGAAAGCGTGATTCCTTTGGCCTCTGCGAAGAGGTAAGGATTGGGGTGATATCGGTGAGTGTTGACCTCATCTTTGACAAGAGGGAATTGATGTGAGTGACCTGTTCATTGACTGAGGGGATGGTGAGCAATGAAAATGTAGTATTAGTATATACAGAATGGTGTAACTGGACATTTGTTACAATAGGAATGTAGTATTGGTACATACTGTAGGTGTAACTGGAAATTGGTTATTTGCGAATGATGTAATGGTACATACCGTATGGTAACTGGACGTTGGTTTCAGAGGGAATGTATTGGTACATACAGTATGGTGTAGCTCGACATTGGTTATATTCCTATGGTTGGTTACAATATACATGTTGTAGTGGTATATACAGTATGGTGTAACTGGACATTGGTTACAATGGGAATGTTGCTGGGGTACATACCGTATGGGGTAACGATGTTGGTTACCATGGGAATGTTGTATTGGTACATATAGTATGGGGTGACTGGACGTTGAGTACTGGGAAAGTTGTACCAGTGTACTCAAGCTAGTATAACTGGACTTTGGTTACAACAGGAATGTGTAGTGGTACTTACGGTATGAATAACTGGATGTTGTATATGATAGGAATGTTGTATTGGTACATACGATATGGTGTAGCTGGATGTTGGTTACAATGGGAATGTTGTATTGGTACATATAGTATGGTGTAACTGGACGTTGTTTTACAATGAGAATGTTGTATTGGTACATACAGTATGTTAACTGGATGTTTGTTACAATGGGAAAGCTGTATTGGTACATACCGTATGGTGTAACTGGACTTTGGTTGTAATAGGAATATTATATTGGTACCTATAGTATGGAATAACTGGACGTGGTTACAATAGAAATGTAGTAATGGTACATGTGGTATGGTGTAACTGGACGTAGTTACTATAGGAATGTTATAGTGTTTCGTTCAGTATGGAATAACTGGACATGGGTTACAATAGGAATGTTGTAGTGGTACAATGACATGGTGTAACTGGACATTGGTTACCATAGGAATGTGTATAGGTACATACAGTATGGTGCAACTGTACGTTTGATACTGTGGGAATGTTGCATAGGTACGGTATGGGGTATCTGGTCATTGGTTACAATGGAATGTTGTATTGGTACATTCAGTATGGAGTAACTTAGACATTGGTTACAATAGGAATGTCGTATTGGTACATACAGCATGGGGTAACTTGACCCTGGTTACAACAGAATGTTGTATTGGCACATACAGTATGGGGTAACAATGGAATGTTGTATAGGTACATACTGTATGTGGTAGATGGACATTGGTTACTATGGAATGTTGTATTGGCACATACAGTATGGTGAAACTGGACATGATTGCAATGGGAATGTCGTATTGGTACATACTGTATGGTGTACTTGGACGATGGGAATGTTGTACTGGTACATACAGTGTGGTGTATCTGGAAATAGGAATGTTGTATTGTACCTGCGGTATGGGAATGTAGTATTGGTTCATACAGTATGATGTAACTGGACGTTGTACAATAAGAATGTTGTATTGGAATGTACAGTATGGTGTAAGTGACATGGTTACAATAGGAATGTTGTATTTGGTACATACAGTATAGTGTAACTGGACACTGTTACAATGGGAATGTTGTAGTGGTATTTACAGTATGGTGTAACTGGACATTGGCTACAATGGAAATGCAGTACTGGAACATAGTATGTAGCAAATGAGAATGTATTGTACATACAGTTTGGGTAACTGGACGTGGTTACAGTGGAACAATGTATTGGTACATATGGTATGGTGTAACTGGACGTAGTTTACAATAGGGATGTAGTATTGGTACGTACAGTAAGATGTCACTGGACGTTGGCTATAGTAGAAATGTTGTATTGGAAGATAAGGTATGGTGTAACTGGATGTTGGTTACTATGGGAATGTTGTATTGTACATACGGTATGGTGTAACTGGACGTTGGTTACAATAGGAATGTTGTATTGGTACATATAGTCCGGTGTAACTGGATGTTGGTTAGAATAGGATGTTGTATTGGTAGTTACAGTATGGTGTAACTGGAAGTTGGTTACAATAGTAGTGTTGTATTGGAACATGCAGTATGATTTAACTGGACGTAGTTGCAAAAGGAATGAAGTATTGGTACATACAGTATGGTGTAACTAGATGTTTGTTACGATAGGAATGTTGTATTGATACTACTGTATGGTAACTGGGTGTTGGTTACAATGAGAATGTTGAGTTGGTACATATAGTATGGTGTAACTGAAAGTTGTTACCACAGGAATGTAGTATTGGCACATCCAGTATGGTGTAACTGGCGTATGGTTACAATAGAAATGTAGTAATGGTATTTGCGATATGGTGAACTGGACGTGGTTAGAATAGGGATGTTGTATTGGTACATACAGTATGGAATAACTGGACGTTGTACAACAGAAATGTAGTAATGGTCCTTGCGGTATGGTGTGGCTGGACGTTGCCTGCCATGTGAATGTAGTAGCGGTACATACAATATGGAATAACTGGACGATAGTTACAATAGGAACGTAGTAGTGGTATATCGATATGGATGTAACTGGACTTTGTTCTTATAGGCATGTTATGTATTGGTACCTATGTTATGGAGTAACTGCTAAAAGTAGCATGTGCAAATTCGTGAATAACATGAAAGTAAAACTATATTGCGGAGACATTTACCCTGTGAGTAATGATACCCGTTTATTGCGTGATACGACAAAGAGATCAAGCATTCTGAACATTAATATGTAGATATGGTGACTATAAACACCTGGTTGGACATTAAGGATAAGCTAGACGATTAATGTGGCCTACGTATGGTCAGGATACGCATTTGGGAAGTGAATCGGCATGACATGTTCTAGGCCTAGAATGATTATACAGTATGTCTAGTCTAGTGGGGGCAATGGCCTGTCATTGTACTGAGGAGAAGGGGAGTGATGGCATGGTATATAACGGGTGGGACTACCATTCCCATGATGCTCTGCTGAACCATGTTATCTTGTAAATACTTCTATATACCATATGAATCGTATGTGAACTCAGGATGATGTGCTGCTGTTTAGAACTACTGTGCTGTATGTGTACTCGTCCTCAGAAGGTGTGTGACCCTAAGTTTTAACATGAGAAGGTGCTGGGAGGAAACACTGGAGCGTTGTGGTCCTAACCGCTGTGATTAAGAGTGAACTATTGAGTTTAGAAAGTGCCACGAAAGGGAGGACATATAGCTCGGTTGCTACAGTATGTGGCTTAATACTTAGAAGGGAAACATGAACTAGAGGAAGGGGTTAGTGGGAGAAATCACTCCCGCTGCTAGCGGTGTAATGTGGAGCTATGGGGCATGTGCCTAAGATCAGGCAGTGCTGGAGAGGGCAGGCAAGAGGCTCCTACCTAGTTCGGCGTGTCAGATGCAGACCAGAAGTGACTACTACCGATGTAAGGGCACAACAGACAAATGCTTCCCGTGGGAGAGGCTGCAGCCTACTAATGAAGGGCTTACAGCCCCTCCCACAAATATAGGCCCAGCCTTAAACTTATTATAGGAGTGGGACATACCGTAGGATGTTTCCTTCTGACTAAAACAAGATAACTCCCAAAACTGGGAAATCATTCTCTAAAATTATTAATGTTCAAGCAGTCACATTTTTATATTAAACAGAGCCACCTGGCATTCAGATAGTTCACCTGGTGTCCAGACAGTTATATTACATTCCATAGAAGAGGCGAGTCACAGGCTACAGTTCTGAAGATGGTAATGACTCCATCACTTTGTGACAGTGTGAAGCATAATATGTTTTCAGTAAAGCAAATGCCCACAGTAAGAGTCCCCTTATTTTAATATTCAGGAAAAACCCTATAAGTTATTTTTTCCCCCTTATAATAAAACTTAACTGAATCAATATACTTACTTTGTTTAACTGATCCGATATCCCTGGAGTGAGCATTATACAAGAAAGAACTGTCCCAAGCAGAGCCAGGAAGGCGTAGACAATACGGGTCACAGTGGAATTGCCGGTGCTCGGACAGCATTGACACAGAAGACATGATGCACCGCTGCACAGACAAGGTATCTACAGAGGAGAAGGATATCAAAACCAAATTAAAATATCTTACATTTGCATAACTCAGACTTTATCATTTCCTGTCTATAGCTTTAAAGGGGAACTATCACCCCAATACAAGTTTGTTTCTGAATTCACTTCATGTAGAGATTAGATTGAACCGTTGTTATAATTTTTTTTTATATAAAGTTCATTGTATGGCTAAATTTTACGTTTGACAAATGATCCGGATCCTTACTTTCAGACAACACGTGGATACAGCTCTGCAGCGGAGTCTGTCAATCTTCTTCTGCTTCCCTCCCACATATAGTCTTGATCCAGCCTCCTCTGATGAC
The DNA here is from genome assembly GCA_037306005.1 of Rhinophrynus dorsalis. Classification (NCBI taxonomy): domain Eukaryota; kingdom Metazoa; phylum Chordata; class Amphibia; order Anura; family Rhinophrynidae; genus Rhinophrynus; species Rhinophrynus dorsalis. The sequence goes on from CM074727.1 coordinate 145,915,733, forward strand.
AGAGGATTTCTGCATGTAAGCTGGAGCACAATCTGGCCAATGAGAGCACTCCAGTTTACGTGCAGAAATCCTCTGTTAATGGAGGACATTGGATCGAGATGGTACGTGGGAAGGAAGCAGAGGAAGACTGACAGACTGCGGTGCAGAGATGTATCTGCAATCTGTCTGGAAGTAAGGACCCGGATCATTTTTCAAATTTAAAATTTAGCCATACAACGAACTTTATAAATAAATTAAAACAACTGATCAAATCGTTATATGAAGTTAATTTTGAGACATACTTGTATTGGGGTGATAGTCCCCTTAAGCTGGATCACCTCTGTAACCTTTGATACAATTTATAATCCAACAAGATTGATAAACAAAAGCATATGAAGCGACAGACCTTGAGTTAGGAATGCACATAAAGATAAGAGATTACATTTAAAATGGTGTACAAAGCTTGTGCTGAAATTGTAGAAAAGAAACACTGTACATACACATAACGGACTCTTTTCAATTCAATACAGAGGTCTAGACCAGAAGTGGGTGATGTAAGACCATCCATCTGTTTCTGGACTACAACTACCATCACCCAAGCTGCTTTGTTACATAATAAAGTAGAGAAACATGCTCTGAAGTGGTTCAAAACATTATATGACTCACTGGTTCCCAAACATTTTTAAGGCATGACAGATTCCTTATTATGCGGTGACACAGGTAGCTGGAAGTCTGAAAATTTCTATGATACGTGTTTGCAGTAAAAACAAATATGTTAATTTATCTGGCGATGCATGGCACAATGAAGGGCAATTATGTTTTACTACCTCTGCTACTATAGGTGAAGACTTTGTAAAAAGCCCGAGGCCCCAAAATATCTCCTGTCAGTTTGTTTTTTGTTTTTTTGTTTTTTTTATGTGGGGTTGTTTAGAAAATTAAAAGAAGTCTGGCAGTGGACTGATCGCAAATCCAGAAGTATGAAGATTTTAACCACAGTCTTCATGGATTGTCATTCCTGGGAACTTTCCAAATAAGCTGACCTTAAGGTCTTTGAAATATTAATTCTTAACTCTTTAAGGACCAGCTGCGCAGGCACGTGACTGGCACTTAAAGGGATAGTAATACTTCATTTTAACTTTATTTTATTTTGTAGGCATTAAAAAAACATGAAGAATGATATAAGTCTTATCTCTCAAACCTTTATGGTTTGAGAGATATTCACAAGCAAAGTTTCCCCCTCCCACCCTTTTACCTACTGTAAACAATCTCTTCTCAGATGTGGAATGCAGTCCATAGACTGGACAGATAACAGAAGGGGACAATCTTCTTCCTATGAAAACAATGAAATCCCTGCCCCCCTTGACAAGCTTTTCAGGTTTTTCCCTTATCTTAATTGAAGATTGTCCCTCTGTGCAATCTACCTGGGCACCTCCCTTCTGCTCAAGCTGAACAGTGTGACATCAGTAAAAGGGGAGGGAGGGGGACACTTTGTCATTGAATTACTCTGGAACTACAACTCTGACAGAATTAAAATAACACTCTCCAAAGTCCAAATACTATGATGATTAATTTGAGCTGTTTTTATTATGAAACATTACTATCCCTTTAAGGACCATGGCGTGCAGCTGTGTGGGAACCTCTGAATTCCATGACGTACATGTAAGTTATGGGTCCTTTAGGCACCTTCACCCCATGATGTACATATACGTCCTTGGTTCTTAACCCTTTGTGTGCCAGAGTAGTATCCAACATATTGCAACGCAATGCACTGGATACCTCGCTGGTACTCAAGGGGTTAAAGCTCCCCAGAACACAGATTACAGGTGACAGATCCCTGCTTGCCCTAACCGATCTCCTTTTTGGTGCTCAAGGAACCCTTAACATGCTGTAACAGAGTTTGCACTGCCTGAACATACAGAAGAGAAGCAGAACAGTTACTTGGCGCAGATGACATAGGAGTCAACACTGGGCTCTCACCTGAGAATATGGCCCTTCTCGGCAAGACACTAAGATCTGGGGCAAAACCCAAACCCAGGTAAGGTTTGTGAATTGTGCACTCAGGCTGCAAAGACCCAAATACAGAAGCCATATGGTTGGGGTACTGAACTCAAGACACAACAGGTCAAATTTTAAGAATATCCCTAATTAAGCACCGGTAGTGCAATCAAAATGCAAACCAAGCACACTTTATAGACTGTTCCACTGAAGTACTTCTTTTTCAATAAGGCAATCTTGACTCTGCTGAAGAGCCTCCGAAGGTCCCGGGACCGGATTTCCCTGCAGTCAGCTAGAGCGCTAGGGAAAGGGGAGAGAGGGGGGATTTTACTGCCAAATATCTCTCAAAACATAAAGGTTTGAGAGATGGGACTGGGGGCATTTGCCTTAATTTTGAAATAGCTACTATATTAAATATATATTATATATATATATATATATATATATATATATATATATATATATATTTTAAATACTATCCCTTTAACACTGATGTACCAAAGAACGGTGGCACAAGTATACAGCGAACCAACTGCACCATAGAGTAAAAATAAAATTCCCGCCAATTTACATCTTGAGTGCTAGAGGTATCCAACGTATTGTTTTGCCATGTGCTAGATACCTTTCCAGCACCCAAAAGAGTTAAATGTGGCTTTAAACCCCTTGAATGCTACAGAGGCCCAATGTATTATTTCCCAGTTAAGGAAATTAGGGACATGCTTGATTGTTCCCTATGGTGCAGTTGTTCTGCTCAAGCTCTGCACCATTTTAATTAGTACATTAGACTCAGTGGTTCTCAACTTTCTGTAGTGGAAAAACTGTGCTGTTACAGATTCTCTCAGTGGAACCTTAACCTTTTGAGTACCAGAGGGGTGCGAAACGCATTGCTTTGCAATGCGTTCTGTAGCCCTCTGGCACTCAAAGGGTTAACGGTTATGGTATTTAACCCCCCCCCAGATGCTACGGGTCTCCAATGAATTGGACACAGAGAGCACCGAAGTGATTTACATTGTATCAGTATAAAATGTATTAGAACGTTAGTAAGTGCAGTAAATTAAGATTAAATACTTTAACTAAAATGTATTGAGTAACATAACACATACTAGGTAACTGTATCACAGTAGGTGTGAACAGAAATATTCAAAAAAATAGGAGTAAAAGAATCTTCAGGAGAAAGTGAAACGGTGCATGTTTATTGATGCACAGAAAATCCAAACACACACGAAAAAAAATTTGAAACGGCAGAAATAAAATTTGAGAAGTCCGAGCTCCCAGGATTTTTCCTCCCGTTTGATACCAAATTATTTTCCCTTGAATGGGCTAGGATATTATGCTAATTACAAGAGTAATCTAACCATAATCAAAACGGTAGTGTTTCGATTGCCCACAATTCACCTGGAAATCCCCACCAGCCAGAAATACATTGTGCAGTGGAACAGAGTCTGAAAATGACTGGTGTCAGACATAGATAGGTTATATGCTACATCTCCTTTTATTAGAAAAGGATATAAAATATTGCAACTACTGGTTTTCAACAGGTTAGGGGAAGTAAAACATCCCCTTAACCCTTTGAGTGCCAGAGGGGTACGGAACATATTGCACAGCAATGCGTTCCGTACCCTCTGGCACTCAAAGGGTTAACCTGTTAAAAATCAGCACAAGCAATATCAATCTGTATTTTAGCAATAGGATTTCTGTAACTCAAGTGACTGAATAGAAGAATAATTATGTAGAGCTATATTAAATAAGATGTATTATATATACACTTACACAGTACTGTGCAAAAGTTTTAGGCAGGTGTAAAAATGGTGTAAAGTAAGAATGCTTTCAAAAATAGACATGTTAATAGTTTATTTTTATCAATTAACAAAATAATAGTGAGTGAACAGAAGAAAACTCTAAATCAAATCAACATTTGGTGTGACCACCCTTTGTTTTCTAAACAGGATCAGTTCTACTACAGACACTTGCACAAAGTCAGGGATTTTGCAGGCATATAGTCAGGTATGCGATTAAACAATTATACCAAACAGGTGCTAATGATCAGCAATCTAATATGTGGGTTGAAATACAATCATTAACTGAAACAGAAACAGCTGTGTAGGAGAAATAAAACTGGGTGACGAACAGCCAAACTCAGTTAGTAATAGTAAGGTGAGGTTTCTGAAGACAGTTTAACACCAAAAGTCATACACCATAGCAAGACTGGGACCCGCAACAAGATACAAGGTAGTTATACTACATCAGCAAGGTCTCTCCCAAGAAAAAAATGTAAAAGGTAGACAGGGGTTTCCAGTTTTCCACAAAGAAAAAAGGCAACACTGAGGACCACAGACATTGTGGTTGGCCAAGGAAACTAAGTGCAGCAGATGAAATACATATCATGCTTACTTCCCTTCACAATCAGAAGATGTCCAGCAGTGCAATCAGCTCACAACTGACAGAAAACAGTGGGATCCTGCTGCACCCATCTACTGTCTGGAGAAGTCTGGTCAGAAATGGCCTTCATGGAATTTGTGCAGCCAAAAAGCCATACCTCTGACGTGGAAACAAGGCCAAGTGACTCAAGTATACACGAAAACAAAGGAACTGGGGTGCAGAAAATGGCAGCAGGTGCTCTGAACTGATGAGTCAAAATTTGAAATATTTGGCTGTAGCAGAAGGCAGTTTGTTCGCCCAAAGGGCTAGAGAGAGGTACAAGAATGGGTGTCTGCATGCAACAGTGAATCATGGTGGAGGTTCCTTGCAAGTTTGGGGCTGCAATTCTGCAAATGGAGTTGGGGATTTGGTTAGAATTAATGGTCTCCTCAATGCTGTGAAGTATAGTCCGATACTTATCCATCATGTTATACCATCATGGAGGCATCTGATTGGCCCCAGATTTATTCTGCAGCATGACCACAACCCCACACTTCCAGCTAAAGTCATTAAGAACTATCTTCAGCATAAAGAACAAGATGTCCTGGAAGTGATGGTATGACCCCCACAGAGACCTGATCTCAACATCATTGAGTCTGTCTGGGATTACATGAAGAAAGAGAAGCAATTGAGGCCTCCGGACTGTGGTTAGTTCTCCAAGATGTTAGGAACAATTTACCTGCCAAGTTACTTAAAAACTCTGTACAAGTGTATCTAGAAGACGTGATGCTGTTTTGAAGGCAAAGGGGTTGTCACACCAAACATTGATTTGATTGTCCTTCTGATCACTCACTCTGATAAAATAAACTATTGATATGTCTATTTCGTAATGCAGTCTTACTTTACAACATTTTTTCACAACTAAAATGTTTGCACAGTACTACTATAAGGAAACATGCATGTGCTAATTTTTTCACAAAATCAATGTAGAATCCAGAACACGCATGCACTTAAATTACAGTTTGTAATCAGATATACTGGAACTAGCTGATCACAGCAGCTCAAGGCCAATATTTCACTGGTGGTAAAACAAACATGAACTTCATTAATAAATCAATGGGACACGACATTAAATGCACCATTTAGAAGGACACAGAACTTTAATCCTTTTAATGCCAAAGGGATACAGATAGCATTGCTAAGCAATGAACTGCACACTCTTCTGGTTAAATAAGCATTCATGCTTCCTGACTTTTTATCTCAAATTATAGTTTATATTAATATGTGATGGAAGATTTGTGAATGGCTTGAAAGTAATACTCCCAAGAATACTTGAGTTTACTCTTTAAAAGCCAGATAGGGATCTAATGTGCTGCAAAACAATGTGAAGGACAATGCAAAGGATGAAGCAGCAATACAAAATCTGGGTCATGCAGGGATTTGATATTTTCCAGTTTTCCGCAAAGTATTCTGCAACTTGAACTGCTAAAGCATACTAAATCTAAGAGAGATGTGAAACCTGGGGACAGAAGACTGACAAGAAATGTCTTGTTTGTTTTTTTGGGGGGGCTAAGGGAAGGAAAAAAAGACAAGAGGAGAATCATGTTTCTTAAAGGGATAGTAATGTTTCATAATAAAAGCAGCTCTAATTAATCACCATAGTATTTGGACTTTGGAGAGTGTTATTTAAATTCTGTCAGAGTTGTAGTTCAAGAGTAATTCAATGACAAAGTATCCCCCTCCCGCCCCTTTTACTGATGTAACACTGCTCAGCCAGATCAGAAGGGAGGTGCCTAGGTAGACTGCAGAGAGGGACAATCTTCAATTAAGATAAGGGAAAAACCTGTCAAGGGCGGCAGGTTTTCATTGTTGTCACAGTAATAAGATTGTCCCCTGCTGTTATCTGTCTGGTCTTACAACCAGATTCCACATCTGAGAAGAGATGGCTTACACCAGGTAAAAGGGGCGGGACTGGAAAATTTGCTTGTGAATACTAAATAAAATAAAGATAAAACAAAGTATTACTATCCCTTTGAAAACTAGTCCTATTAATCAAGAGTGTGTAGAACACAATACACTCATCAATGATATATAAACACATTTTATTTCTGCATCAGTTGGATAATGTTATGAGTCAAAGCACCCTGGTAGGTGTAGGTGCCTAGTGGGAAACAGACAAATATATGTATATATTGGGGGGGGGACAGGACAACTATGAATGGCACACTAAACTGACTTCTTCCTTATATATACTAACCAATTATATCAGGGCAAAAAAATAAAAACAACAATACTTTATTGGTGATATGTTGAAATCAAAGAAGAAAAGGAAAGACAACAGAAACTAAAAACATAGATAGGGAAGACAGTAGTCTTTTATTCTTGACCATAAACCAAGTACATTTCAATGCAAAACAATACCTACCTACAGTACAAAATAAAACCTAGTCATCCTACACAAAAGTAACAGCAAATTAGGCCTTGCAATTCTGTCAGTCCCTTTCCTGTTTCAGGGCCCAGCATTACATTCCGCTGCATGTACTGTACTGAATTATAGGCGGCTCTAACAATGAAGGTAATTACATTGTAGCCTCTTAGTCAATGGTTCCAAAACTACCAATGACAAACTGGAAAATCAGGATTTACCTCACTGAATAAAAGTGATTGAGTTGGACCTCTGCTAAAGCAAGAAAGAAAGAAAGCCCTGATATTCTGTTAGTGGTTCGTGATGAGTGATTTGGGAACCAGTGCAAGAGGTTATGGTTTATCACTATGCTTCTAGCAAATGGTTGCCAACAGATTAAAGTACTATCAGGAACCAGTGGATTTTCATTCATTTTAGTTCCCAAATTGTCATGTTAATCCATTTGGCAGGCACAAAAGAAAACCTAATCATCCCTGGTCAGCCACCAACTGACCACAGAAGAAGGAAAATGTAGTCCTCAACGAGTTGCGGGCCTCTGCCTACCCATACACGTTGTAGAGCCCACTGTGAATGAGGCAGCTAATTTAGGACATATTATTTCCTTCAATAAATTGTGGCCCATTGATTACATCATAGACTGATCCCGTAAGACAACAAACAAACAAACCAGCGCAAAGCAATAAGTGGCTCTTCAAAAGCAGTTGGACTACAAAAGCCATCACCTTCAGCCAGCTGATGGCCGACTTTGGTTAGTAGTATTTGTAATCCATCTCCAGAATTCTCAGTCTCTATATTAACCCTTTGAGAGCATATCCTCTCTGAGGAAAAAAATGGTTTACTACTGAGATGAGAAACCTGACAGCCTCTGTGGACACCAATTGTGGAGGTCTGCAATTCCAGTTATCCCAAGTTTGGCCTGTGTGATAATGGGAATTGTAGTAATCTCCAACTCAAAGGCCACGGGTTAGCTACTCCTGGAATCTATATTCCGAAACACAGTAGGGATCACCTGCCCCATCTACCACATACACTATACCAGGACAGGCTTCCTGGTACATTTTCTTACCCAGCTGGCGACTGAACACAGACCCAACACCGCACCCATGTCTCGGACTCAGCTGTAGAACGCAACAAGCTCAGAACTGTTTACTTCCGGTACTGAAAACTGCGCATGCGCGACTTATCGTTTTGTTTTGCTAACTCGCACTCTCGCGCATTCGTACTGCGCTTGGGAATGTTGGGCGTGTTTTGCGGAAAGCTGAAGATATTCAGTTCTGGAGCAAATGAAATGTTTCATGGGGAGATAAAAAAGTCCATCGATTTACGTTGTCATACATTCCAAATGTCCATCTCCGAGACAGTCCCTCTTTCCGACTTTAGTGTCTCTCTCTTTTTTGATCAAAACAAACACAAAAATTCTTCTACACACAAAATAAAATGACTATTAAATGCCTAGAATAAATGCTGTGGCGTTCTCTTAAAGGGATATTAATGTTTCATAATAAAAGCAGCTCTAATTAATCATCATAGTATCTGGACTTTCGAGAGTGTTATTTCAATTCTGTCAGAGTTGTAGTACAAGAGTAATTCAATGACAAAGTATCCCCCTCCCACCCCTTTAACTGATGTAACACTGCTCAGCCAGATCAGAAGGGAGGTGCCCAGGTAGATTGCAGAGAGGGACAATCTTCAATTAAGATAAGGGAAAAACCTGAAAAACTTGTCAAGGGGGGCAGGACTTTCATTGTTCTCATAGGAAGAATATTGTCCCTGCTGTTATCTGTCTGGTCTATGGACTGCATTCCACATCTGAGAAGAGATGGCTTACACTAGGTTAAAGGGGCGGGAGGGGAAACTTTGCTTGTGAATATCTCTCAAACCATAAAGGTTTGAGAGATAAGACATATCATTCTTCATGTTTTTTAATGCCTACAAAATAAAATAAATATAAAACGAAGTATTACTATCCCTTTAAGCTGAAAAGGCAATAATACAAACGAAAAGGATAGTCCTGAGAAAAAACAAAATCCCAGGGCTCTCCTAAAAAGAACCTTAATTAAATGAGGCACTCAGAAAATAAGGTTTGACAGGAGGGTCTTCATTATTTCTTTATTCCCTGTGTGTTGCCACTTCTATGGACATTTATTTAAGTATATTATTTACATTATTTTTATATTTATGCACTTGCACTTTAATATAGTGTTTGTAGAAAGCACTCTATTTTTTGTTTTCTTATCATAGGTACTCTGTTAGGTATGTCATGCTACTATATATATTTTCCAGGGAATACTGTCTATTATTATGTACCAACCTGTTAATTTTTAATTGTTTTTATCTGTTTTGTACCCTTATTATTATGTATATTTTTCAGTAAAGTCTGTTTCTTTTATATTTTGGGACTTATTTTCTGAGTGCCTCATTTAATTAAGCTTCTTTTTAGGAGAGCCCTGGGATTTTCTTTTTTCTCAGGACTATCCTTTTCATTTATATTATTCTCTTTTTAGATCAGACTGTGTGGTGTGTATCAGTACTACTCCACAGCAATAACATACAAGTTCCCTCTTTCCCACCCTGTTGTCCCTCTTTTTAGGAGATCAGACTGTGTGGTGTGTATATAAGTGTATCACACTGGTGTCCCTGTATTTAGGAGATCAGACTGTGTGGTGTGTATAGAAGTGTATCACCCTGGTGTCCCTGTGTTTAGGAGATCAGACTGTGTGGTGTGTATAGAAGTGTATCACCCTGGTGTCCCTGTGTTTAGGAGATCAGACTGTGTGGTGTGTATAGAAGTGTATCACCCTGGTGTCCCTGTGTTTGGGAGATAAGACTGTGTGGCATGTATAGAAGTGTGTCACCATGGTGTCCCTCTTTTTAGGAGATCAGACTGTGTGGTGTCTATATAAGTGTATCACATTGCTCCGCAGCAATAAAATTTACATTCATTTTTGATTAACCCCTTAATAGGGTGACCACACCTCACCTTTAACCGGGGACACCTATGAAAAATGCTTAAGTACCCTTGATGTGCCAGGACCGTCACGCCTGGTCTGGCACTTAAGGCACTTAAAATTTAAAAAAAAATAAATAAATAAGATGTAATTGAATAGTAAACGAATGGGACATAAACAGTAAAACTGATGTTCCTAAATAGCACAGATAACTAACTAACACAGATAGCACCAGATAGTAGTTGAATACATTTGGAAGTATGTAAACATTCTTGGCAATGACACGCCACACCCCCAGCAACACCACATAAAACAAACAAGTTCCTCTGTGGCTATTTGAAATGCTGGGAGGTATACATACATAGATATGTGTTAGCTATTTGTTATTTTGAAATTTATAGTTTACAGGACATTTATCTTTATTGTTTGTTAGTTTATATAGCTTGGACAGTACTGACTGTTACAGAGTGTTGTATCTGATACTAACATACCACTCTCTCTCCCAACTGCCACTTCCTGCAGGTCAGTTCCGGCTAATGTGCATAACATGACACATAACTAAAGGTAAATATTCTGTAAAATATACTTTTAAACAAAGAATGATTAACAAACATAAAACATATCTGCCAATTTTCTCAATTTCAGGCTTTTAGAGGAGCGTGAAGCCTTTTGGATTTTAACCCTCAAGACTTGGGTTCCAGATGGCTTAATGCTGAATGGGATATTTCCCATATTTTTAATGCATTTCCTAAAATGTTTAAATACTTATGTACTTTATTATATTTCAATAATTTTCAATGTATTATTTAGTATTTCTTTAACATGAATGATTATTCCTCTTTGATATGTGTCTGTTGTGGCTTTTTGAGGGTTCCTTTAAGACATAGTATGGTTAATGGACGTCCCTGGGTTTCCCCACAGGTGTATACACCTGTATGTGTGGGGGACTGTTTTGGGGTATGCTTAACCGGATCTAGTGTCTAATTGGAGCCATTATGCCCCACTGATATTAACATATGGGAATTATATTAGTCCATTAAATTTTGATTTATTGGGGGGGTTTCCTTCTTCTCCCCACTTCATTATATATCCATGCACCAGTTTGTATACCATGCACAATGCTTCCACGACATCACACTTTTGTTCCTTTTCTCATTTGAACAGGTCCGGTCAGGTAGGACAGGGGTTAAGTTGAGAATTTGTTTCCCAGTTGCCTCGGCTATAGCCGCGAATGTGACCAAATGGGAGGGGTCATATGAGGTGGTGTCGTGTAGGTGTTTGTTTGTCCCAAATAGGGTGTTTCCACTGTTTGCTTTTAATTAAGTGCCCAATCGTGGCCAAACTATTTGTTATAAATTGAGCTATACTTGATTTTATTTATTTATTTATTTAGAAAATGTTTTACCAGGAAGAATATATTGAGATTTCTCTCGTTTTCAAGTATGTCCTGGATAGTTTTCAGTAAAAGGTTACATATTTACACTAATTGTGAGACATTATATACAAACATACAGAAATATACATACTTATTAAATAATGGGATTATTTACAGTTACACACTGTTTTTAGATATAAAGAAACATTTGCTTTTAAGGATTTTAGACTGGGTGCAGATGTGATTTTTTCCGGCAGATTGTTCCAGATTTTTGGAGCCTTGAAGGAGAAGGCAGATCTTCCTGCTTCTTTCTTGTATTGTGGTATACGCAGTGAGTTGTTAGTAGTGGAGCGGAGGTTATAGTTAGTATGGAGAGCTGGGGTGAGCATACTGCTTAGGTATTGTGGTAGTTTTCCAGAGAAGTGATTGTGTACTAAGCAAGAAAGATGAAGGTCACGTCTAGATTTGAGTGTTAGCCAATATAGTTCTTTTAGCATGTCACAATGATGGGTAGTGTAGTCACACTGGAGGATAAAGCGGCATAATGAATTATATAGAGTGTCAAGTTTACTGAGGTGGATTTCTGGCGCTGGAGCATATACTACGTCACCATAGTCTATGACTGGCAGCAGCATCTGTTGTACAATACGTTTTCTCACCTGGGTACTTAGACATAATTTGTTTCTATAAAGTGTACTTATTTTGGGATAAAGTTTAGAGGTTAATTTGTCAATGTGGTGACCAAAATTGAGGTTAGGGTCAAGCCACATACCAAGATATTTGTAGGAGTCTACTGGGGCCAATTTACGATTAGACTCTGTCACAATAGATAGGTGGATATTGTCGAGATTACGCAGTCTATGATTAAGCGCCATGTAGCGTGAAATATGTCAGACTATGGTCAGTGTTGATATCTTCTCTAAGTGCATGAAGGGGGGTTTTTTGCTCCCTCAGGTTGGGCCATGCTAGAAAGTTACTTTTAAATTATGCAATAAATTTTTGTTTTTAAAGCAGTTGGATATATGTGGTCTTCTAGTCCCTTTGCAAGTTTATTATATTTTCCTGCAAAACGAGGAGTGCTTCCATTGGAATCCATTTGAACGTTTATACTGTGTTTTGAGCGCTATCAGTTCGGTGAGCACCTATGAGATGCCGGTGAGTCCAGTATTCCATTCGTATTTAAGTTGTTTTTTATTACATTGTAACGAGAAGCACCAGATTTATGTTTTTTTGCTGTCCAGGGAGAGTCCCTAGTTCTAGCTCCCTGTCACCGGTTTTAACATTGAGTCTAGACCCCATATTCTATGTGCGTGTGATTAAAAGGTAGGGTTGCCACCTTTTCCTCAAAAAAATACTGGCCATAGTTGTGGGCCGGTGAGAGTGGAGCCACAAAAGGGAGGAGCCGCAAAAGGGGCAGAGCCACTTAATGGTTCATGACCCTACAAAACTGAGCTTCAGGCTCATCGTTACAGGTACCAGGTGCCAGGAGCTCAGTTCTCATAAAGCACTGTGGATATCCTGAAGCACAGTAGTAGCCCAAACAGTGGTTTGAACCATACTTTTTCATTACGTCTTAAGGTCTAGAAATAAAATAGACGCTCATAGATTGATAACCCCCCATTTGCAACTGAACTGTGCTCTATTTTTTCTTTTGACCCACATCAGAATATGTCAATTGCCAGAGACCCACAGCTTTACATTTTACCTTGGGTCTAGTTTCACACTGGCAATGTTGTTGCATGATGTTGCAGCAACACAAGATCACCAACGATCATTATTATTGAGAAAAATATATCCTTGTGAAGTTATGTCCCCTGTGAGAAAGGGGCCTCAACACAGCAATGCTGCCCACACCAGCTTGTTTGTAGTGCTCACAAGCACCCAATCCCCCAGCTTTTTCAGTGCCCACACATGCATGCAATGTCTGTGCCCCCCCCAGACACACACACTTTCACTGTATTTACTTCATACGCTATTTAGGGGTGGCTAGTGTTTAATCTGCTGTAGAAGTGCAGTTTAAAATCATTAGACCAAGGCTTTCTGTTGCCTGTGTTACATGGTACTATGGACTGCTGTTGTCACACTATAATGTGACTGCCCAAGGCAAAAAGTATCCCTGGAATTTTTTATGGGTAAAGAATGGTACCATGTTAGCCATAGAAAATGCAGGCGTCCAATAGAGAAAAAAATATATCTTTATTGGTTATAGCCAATAAAGGTATAATTTTTTTATACAACTAGTCTCCTGGAATTCTTTTTGAACGTTGGTCAGTACGCACCCACATTCTCTCACAAACAGTCTCTGGGGTCATCAGTCTCTCCTATATGTGTAGTGTATAGCATATCTGATCTAGATTGATAACCATATTATTTTAACCATTTGAGCACCATTACACCACTATGGCACTCAAAAGGTTAAGGGAATTTGGTAGATGGTTGTTAAGAGTACATTAACATATTACATTATATGAATGACTACTTCTGTAACCACCACCCTTTTGAGAAAATAATTCTGCAAATGCCCTGGTATCTTTACCATGCCATTTGCCACCAATCTGTAATTAAACCATACCCCTGGCGTTCACAATCAGTAGCTGCGGTCCCTCTCACACACACATTGATGTGCGTCTCTCACGTGTGAGCAGGATGTTAGGGGACCTCATGGCTGCCCAGTCACACCCTGTGTCTGTCTCTCTCATTGTGCATGAGGAGCGAGCTTCACATTCAGTCTGTGGCACTGGAGCAGCACAGCCTCACACAGTCCAAAAGGGCTGGAGTGTCATGTCACTGACACGTCAATCGCTCCGCTTGTATAGTCCTCACTCACCGGATTTATATCATATAATAGTTACAGTTAAGAGTTCAGGGCTGGGAACTGAGAAGGTCATCTTTGATTCTGGAAGACTGTTTCGTGATTAGGCATTAGGGTATTTTTTCTTTATTTACTATGTCTCCCCGCTCAATCACCACACTCCCCTCCCCGGACGCATACGAATACCAGCTTTTCAATTGCCAGTATAGTAGTTTTACCGGCACCGGCTCCAGTGTGCCAGTTACCAGCTGTGCTGGTAAAATACAGACCGGGAGGCAACCCTATTAAAAGGTTAATAGGTTATATGAGTCGTCACGTGATAATATTACTAATTTATATAATTTTATGTTGTTTTTGGATATTGATTATGTTTATTTGCTGTAAAAGTACAGTTATAAGTCTGCTGCACAACCTGTCCTGTTGACGTCTCACTACACCATGAATCTACAACAATTAGCTTGTGTGCTACCAGTAGCTCTTGAGTCACCAGTGAGTAGCTCTCGCCAGTCCTATGGCAAAGTCTGTTGGGGGCCCTCACACCACTGTGACAGTGTCACACTGGGACATAAAGGGACAACTGGAAGTCCCTAATCACACATATACAGTCTATCAACGCAAAGTTGTTGTAATGGTAGTTAGCGAACCACGTATACACTGTCTGACCCCCTCCCCCCAGCCTTGTTCCACTGGTAGTCACAGAACCAAAAATATACTGCTTGACCCTCCACAGTCTGACTCCACTGCCCACCAGTAGTCACAGATCCCTATGTACACTGTCAGAATCCGTAGTCTATTTCCACTCTTCACTGGTAGTTACCATACCTGGGAACTTCCGGAGGGGGGCCGTGTGATGCTGATGAGGTGAGAGAAATGATGTGATTCGCGTCATAAAAGGGGAGGGGCTTAATCATGAGTGGGGGCTGGGATTTCAACTAAAAATAAAATATCTAGAATAGCCTGGGGAAGGAGGTGAAGAGGCCGGGGAGTGGGAGGAACTCAATGGGAGGAGCGGATGTGGGCAGAGTTTCATCAGAAACTCCCCACATCTGGAGATTCAGACTCTGCCCCAGAGACCCAGTAATTCAGAGTAAAAACCGGAGTCCCCAGGGCAAAACCAGACAGTCCCCAGCTATGGCAGTCACAGATCCACACTAACACTGTCTGACACTCTGGCTTGGTTCCACTGTACACTGGTAATCACAGATTCCCATGTACACTGGTTGACATCCCAGCCTGGTTCCACTGGTATTCATAGATTGTCATGTACACTATCTAACACCCCAGCTTGGTTCCACTCGTCTCTGGTAGTGACAGATTCATACATACATTGTCTGACACTCCCAGCCTGGTTCTACTGTCCACTGGTAGACACATATCCACACATACACTGTCTGACACTCCAGCCTGGCTCCAGTGTCTACTGGTAAATCACAGATCTCCACATATAATCTCTGACACATCAGCCTGGTTTAACTGTCCTCTAGTAGTCACAGATCCACTACTGTCTGCCACCCCAGTCTTGTTCTACTGTTCACTATTAGTCACAGATCCCCACCAACACTGTCTGACCCCCCAGTTCCACGCCAAACGGTCTGTTCCCCCTTTACCTTTTGTTATTTTCTGTAAGTAGCAGAGAACTACAGTGAGCTGCTGCCACACTGCCCTCCATTTAATATCCCATGGTGGAGCAGTTCCACTAACTTTTTCTTTTACCGAATGATTCCAGGTTGCACTGAGGTTGCAGTTAATCAAGTAAAGAATTGCTCCACCATGAAAAAGGAGGACAGTGCAGCAACTATGCTCTCCATTCCTCCGATGCCTACAGAAAATAATTAAAAAGAGGCCCACCAGGTTAAGCTTACCATGTGCAGTGAGCTGAGTTTTAGGTGTATCACTTGGTATTGGTGTGTGCATGGAGGTGGGCATATACACAATCGTGGCATGAGGTGGTGAGCATGTGCATCACATGGTGTGGTCAGAGTGTTGCACTGTGGGGCATCTGCTCTGTGGCAATACTGTGGTGTACTGGAGCAGTGGTTGTGCTGTCATTACACTGTTGTTTGCCAGCTTTGTGGCTGCATTGCGACACACCTGTTATGTGGCTGATCTGTGTTGTTGCATTCATAGTGGTCTTTGACACGCTGCAGTGCACCATTTGACTGCGTGCTTTTGGCTCTCTGTGATGCTCAATTACACTGTTCGAGTGCTTTTGTTGTATTTTGATTTTTTGCTCGTTTAAATGCTCTGTGTTGATTCAGGCTATGGTGCACTCACTTTTAGAGGTGCTCGGGTGCACATGAAATTCTTTGAGATGCATTGTGTTGCATATGACTGCTCTTGAGAATATTCTTTAGTTGTGCTTGATGTATTGTTGTCCACTATGTCACAGATCTTTAACCTTTGCATACATCCCAACATTTTAAATGGCCAAAGAGGGACAATGGTGTTTCAGGTGGTGTTTCTGAGGACGTGGCTGGTGGGCAGGGCATTACTGAGGATTTTTAGGTAATGTCATGACAGCTCTTTGTGTAACTGAATAAATGATTTAGAGCAGGACCAATGTATTTTATTTACACAGACTAATTTATAAACACATATACTGAAGTTTAACCAAACATTATTGTGAGTTTTATTGCTGTGGAACAATGTGATACACTTTTACACACCACACGGTCTGATCTCCTAAAAAAGAGGGAAACCAGGGTAGGAAAGAGGGTTGGAGGTATTTGGGTCTCAAAGAGGGACTATCCCTCCTAAAGAGGGACACAAAGAGGTGTCAATAGGTCATGAAATAACCTAAAAAAAAGTCTGTAATGCACTGCCCACTAGACATGCCTCTAGCAACACCAACTAAAACAAATATGTCCCTCTCTGGCCATGTGAAATATGGAAGATATGCAAATCGTGTGTGGTATTGCACAAGCAGGGGACTCACACTTCCCAACTTTTCAAATGGCCAAAGAGAGGTAATTTAGTTTTAGGTGGTCTTGCAGGGGATGTGGTAGGAGCATTACAGTGAATTTTTAGGTTATTGCATGACCTGTTGACACCTCCTTTGGGTAACTGAATAAATTATTTAGAGTAAAATCAAGATATTTTATTTACACAGACTAATTTATAAACATATATACTGAAGAAAGTTAAAGCAGAACTACCACCTCTACTAAAGTCGCCCTGCAATACTTATTAGGGTTGCCACCCAGCTGGTTTTTTACCGGCAGGCCAGTAAAAAATTGGCTTCTGTCCAATGTTAAGTCTATGGAGGGAATGCCATGGCCGGTATTTTTTTGAAGAAAAGGTGACAACCCTAATACTTATGCAGTTGGCGACTAGC
Organism: Rhinophrynus dorsalis; assembly: GCA_037306005.1. Lineage (NCBI taxonomy): Eukaryota > Metazoa > Chordata > Amphibia > Anura > Rhinophrynidae > Rhinophrynus > Rhinophrynus dorsalis. The sequence goes on from CM074727.1 coordinate 145,932,959, forward strand.
TTTGTAATCATTATTTTACCTCTCAAAAGTGCCCACAAATAAAGTTATACTTAAGCTTCTGAGACCGGAAGCCAGGCAGCACCGCAGACATCTTGAATGTGCACCTGCGCTGTCAGTCCTCTACACCCTTCACAGGCATGGCACTTGCCCGGACAGCTCCGGAAGAGACTGACGGTGCAGGCACACAGGCTGCAGTAACCTGGCCATCAGTCTTGGAAGCTTAAGGATAACATTATTTGTGGGCACTTTTGAGAGGTAAAATAATGATTACAAAGCTAGCTGTCACCTGCATAAGTATTGCACGGCGACTTTAGTGGTGGTGGTAGTTCCGCTTTAATGAGTTTTATTGCTGTGGATTAATGTGATTACATTATATACACATCACACAGTCTGATCTCCTAAAAAGAAGGACACCAGAGTGGGAAAGAGGGACAGAGGGATTTGAGTCTTAAAGAGGGACACAACATGGGAGGTATGTAATTACAAAAGACGTGACCTAATGATAGAGCTAAAAGTCACTGATTTAAGGTTTACTGAAGGAATTTTAATAAAATGTTTTAGAAGAAAGTATAATTTTTTTAAAGGGCAATGCAAAACAACACTGCATTATTTCAGCAGTTTAATATGTACACTTTGTTGTTCTTTTTTTGGGTTGTAAGCTTAATTTTTCCAGCTTGTTTCTCCAAATGGTGTTTCCTCCTGCACCACTAGATGGCATCATCGAATAATAGGACCCTGTGTTCTCTTGAACAGTTTCCACACGGCGTTACTTTTTCATACACAATACTAACTTCCGGTTTTGTTACATGTATGGGGTAAGTAATTTTTTTTCATTAGCAGTACCAAGAGGGCAACTTGCGGCTCTCCATATGTTGTTGGACTGCAACTTCTGTCATTTTCAGACAGCGTTTGAGTGGCTGAGCATGATATGAATTGCAGTCCGACAACAGCTGGATGGCAGCATGTTGTCCTCTCCTAATTTATACTCCTTCACCTCCTTAGTCCTCACATGTTTCTTCACAGAGGTCAGAATCCTAAACAGCATTTGTTTTTGATTCAACTAACAGTATTTGTCCAAGACTTGTGGCTGCTCCATTTCTCTGTATTCTATTTTAAAAAGCAACTTATAAACGTTCAGTACCATTTCAGTGGGAAGTAAATTGTCTACTTAAAGCAGGAGATCAAAAATTCTAAAGAACATTGGTGCCTGACAAATGTTTTAGGAACCAAAGAAAGTTTTATTTCTTGTATGGGATTACTGTAGACCATAACTGGGGGAATTTCATTTATCAGTATGATGTTATCCTTACATTGGTCTACATCATGTGAATTAGACTGTTATTGATGTCTGTCATCTAAAGTTAGCCTATTATAGTAATACTTCATTTTATCTTTATTTTATTTTGTAGGCATTAAAAAAAACATGAAGAACGATATAAGTCTTATCTCTCAAACCTTTATGGTTTAAGAGATATTCACAAGCAAAGTATCCCCCCCCCCCTGTTCAGCCCGATCAGAAGGGAGGTGCCCAGGTAGACTGCAGAGAGGGACAATCTTCAATTAAGATAAGGGGAAAAGCTTGTCAAGGGGGGAAGGGCTTTCATTCTTTTCATACAAAGAAGACTGTCCCCTTCTGTTATCTGTCTGGTCTTACAACCAGATTCACATCTGAGAAGAGATGGCTTACACTAGGTAAAAGGGGCGGGGAGGGGAAACATTGCTTATGAATATCTCATAAACCATAAAGGTTTGAGAGATAAGACTTATATTGTTCTTCATGTTTTTTTAATGCCTACAAAATAAAATAAAGTTAAAACGAAGTATTACTATCCCTTTCAATGTAGGACCGAGAACAGAGTGCCATTAACCCTTCAAGTTACAGAGGGGTATCCAACGCGGAAACACCTCTGCACTCAAAGGGTTGCTGCAGAATTGCTAAGAGTGAGCAGAGAGGGATTAACCCTTTGATTGCCAGAGGAGATACCCTTCTGGCATTCAAAGGGTTAAGATGATGCCCACTCTTTTGTATAGCTTTCTTCCCATGTGTAAATTGACAATGCCTTTTCACTGGTACAATGTGTTTTTCGCTCTGAACATGCTCAAATCAATTATTTAACTACTGAAGTTGTTTAAGGGGCTCCACAGAACAAATATAAATAATGGTGGACAGGGTGCTCTTTGACTGCCAGCTGACATGCAGAGGATTGATACACTGGTGATCTTTAATTGTTCCCCATGGTACAGATGTTTACAGCAGAATTGCCAGGCTTCTTTAATACATCTGCCTCAGGAAGTGTTTGCTGTAGTCCCTCCCTGATTAAGTTTATGGATAATGGTTGGCTGTTATTGATGTTGACAATAATGCTCTTCGGCTTATAGATCATTCTTTCTTCCCTTGGTTAGATGGCAGCCTTCATATTGTCTGAATTCCTGTAATCTATTGTTCCCAGGTTCTGACCACAGTGGCAGCATGAATGGAGCTCTTTGCAGGATATGTTCATCATACAAGAAGAAGGTCTGGATGTCATTAATTGGTTGCCAGGAACCTCTGGAGAAATGGTCCCGCCTTGCCATGCCCTCCCAGGAGGTAGCTTTCCACACAAGTTTATTGGTCGCTGCTGGTCACAACAAGTGGTCCAAGGTAAAGCATATTAAGGGCCCCAAAGATGAAGCAAGGGCGCGTGTGTTTGCCAAGCTTTCTATGATGATCAAAGTGGCTGTAAAAGGTAAGACATTAGAACAGATGGTGCTACCCTTACCAGGATGGAGAAACTCTGGTTAACTGTTTTGTCCATGATAGAGGGAGGACCCAACCCGGACCTGAATATCAACTTATCCCAACTAATTGAGCAGTGTCGGGAGAGGAACATGCCCAAGAGCTCTATCGAGGCTGCAATCAAAGGAGCGGTATGAGAGCTGTACACCAGGCAGGCATTTAGGACTCATGTTCTCACTTTACCAGACAATTCATTGGAGGCCTTTGTAGCACGCAAGGGGTTAAAGGGGATCTATCACACCTATACAAGTTAGTCTTAATAGGTAGGTTATATAGCGAATATATGTAATTGTAGTATTTTCTTTTTTTAAATCGCTGTGTGGCTGAAATTTAATGATTAAATACTGCCCTGAGCCATACTCCTCAGCGGACAGACTGTGGTTACCTGCTCTGTACTGCATTCTGTCACTCTTCTCTGCTCCCATCACCTTTTCCAGCCTTCTCCAATGACAGAAGCTTTCTGCCTGTAAGCTGGAGCACTCTTATTGGCCAGGGATCACTCCCACTTACAGGCAGAAAGCCTCCATCATTGGAAGATACTGGATAGAGGGCGGGGAGCAGAACAAGAGTGACAGACTGAGGTACAGAGCTGGTAACTGCAGTCTGTCCGGAAGTGGGGTTCAGGGCAGCAAATAGTGATTCAAAAAAAAGAAAATACTACAATATTACACATATTCACTATATAACCTACCCAGGGCTCAAAATTTCCACTTGCCACTAGCCAATGGTGAGTACAAATTCAGCCCTGGTGGGTATGTTATGGCTTGCAGTGGCAAGTAAATTTTCAGGTCTGGCTAGTAGCAAACAACTTCAAATTTTAAGCCCTGACCTACCTATTAAGACTAACTTGTATAGGGGTGATAGACCCCCTTTAATTAAAAGTTAATGTAGGTCCAACTTGATTTTTTTGGTGCAATATGTCATTGGCCTGAAATGTTACAGTGGTGCTGCTTCTACACCATCATATGGACACTCTGCTCTGTTCACTATAAACCTCCATAGGATGGGATAGTTTGATCTGCAGTAATTTTTGGAAAAAACACCTCTCATCAGTGAGATTACCCTTGTTTTTATACAGGAGAATAAACTCTACAATATATACTGTTTTACATATTAAAGCGGGACTATCACAGAAATATAAGGCCCATCTGGTAATAGTTAGTATAGTGGTAATCATTTAAATACTGTAAGTACAGGCATTATATGGAACCATAAATTCTTATGAGACTCACCTCAAAACAACAGCACTGAAGAGGGTCTGTGTGCCTGTGCTGTCCTTCCCTGATTGCACCGTATGGTACAATGCAACTCCCCTTTGGCAAATAACGTGTGAGGAGACAGGGACGGGCAGCACAGGCGCACAGATCCCTCTTGGGTACTGTCGTCTTGAGGTGAGTCTCATAAGAATTTATGTTTCCATATAATGCCTGCACTTACAGTCGTTTGAGGCAGGCATACCTTGTATACTGTTCTAATGAAGTATCACTTTGTGGACAATGTTATTTCACCTCTGCAGAATAGCCATCTGGTCCCAGGACCAGGATATCAATCTGCCAGCTTAAAGGATTAGTAGTGGCTCAATAAAACCTAAAGTTCGATCAGTCCTTATAGTGTGTACTAACGCTCTCCACCATCGGTAATGTTCATAGCGCTCTAGTTTCTATGAAATTATATATGTATTTATATTTCTATTTCTATAGCTCCAACAGGTTTACTTAGCACTTTACAGTTTACATTTTGCATAGAGGGGGTACAATAAGTGCAGTAATTAAGTGGTTATATAGCCAATCATAAGGGGGAACATCAGGTGAGCATACACTAGGATAGGAGTTTCCCCCTCCCACCCCTTTTCAATCTGCTTGACCTGACAGATCACAACTAGGGACAACCTTCTGTCCAGCAGTGTAAGGGAAAACCCTGCACCGCTTGAGGAATGAGGGCAGGTTTTTCCTTATACTGACGGTAGATTGTCCCTGATCGCTATCAGTTCTGTCTTTCAGCACAGAAGACAGAAGAATGATGTATTGAAAAGTGGCGGAAGAGGGAAACTTTAAATAAACTAGAGCGCTATGAACATTGCCAATGGTGGATCACTATAAGGAGTGATTGAACTTTAGTTTATTTTGAGCCATTACTAACCCTTTAACGCACCCTTTTTCCAGCAGTAGACCTCAGCGTTAGAAGTAGGGATCCACTGACCAAGACACAAGCATTTCCGTACATGGTGAGGTCTGGAAGGAGCTCATTTGTATGACATAGATTCATGGGAGTCCTCTGGATGTCAGCAGTGAAGTCTTGTCAGACCCAGATAAGTACAGTACAGACTTCAGCATGCTGTGAATAATGGATGACTGGAGGAATTGACTTGTCTAAGCTCTCTCCCGCCAGCTTTTCCCTCTAGAGGCTGGACCTGGAGATGTAGTCAGAATAAGTATACAAGTTGAAAAGTAAGTTATATATTATAATATAGGCAATTTGACTTTATTTATTCTGCATTAGCAGAATAAAGTGAAAATTAAAGGTGACACTTTTAATGGGAAGTAGAGGGTCAATCGAAGGGGCTTTATAACTGTAGGAACATATTTGACAGCTATGGGAATCAAGGTCCTATAGATTAAACTCTGTCATACTCTTTGCTTGCTGTACAGGTCACAGAGATCTGCAGGGCTAAGTGATGTTAGTGCTTTACTCTGCATTTCTGGAAGCTTTCTGTCCTCACCATTGAAGGCCATTGATTGCAGATTCCCTAGTAGGGGCTTCAATGGAGAGGACAGAGACGGTTTTCCTTCTCCCAGAAGTGCAAAGCGTAGCGCTGACATCAGCCGTTCCTGCAGTTCCAGAGATCAGCACGGAAATTAAGAGAGCATGGCGGAATTTACACCATGGGAACTTGAGTCCTATATCTGCCATGTATGTTCCTACAGTTATAAAGCTCCTTCCCCTGACCATTTATTTTCTCTTAAAGAACCAGATGTTGCAGAATGAGATGGCGGAGGCACGTACAGTATAAAATAAGAGTCTAGGGGCTGGACTCTATTACAGGTGCTAATTTTATCACTGCTTTTATCTCCAGGTTTCCCCATACACTTCAACAGGAAAATGTTTGAGAAAACGGGTGTTAACATTTATCATCTGCAATAGAATCCAGCCCAAGGCTGTCTGGTATAGCCAAAAAAAAATGGCAAAGGAGTCAGTTACAGAAAAAGAAAGCCTTATGCACAGAACATAACCCAGGGGCTTGTAGGCCAAAATATTTGTGCCATAGAGGAGAACTAAAAAGTCCTAAAACTCCAAATGATTCAGAGTGATAGCTATTATTTCTGATGGTAGCTCTCCATAGCCAGCTGTAGCAGTGGCGCCACCACAGGTCATGGAAATATTACATCCAAAAATGCGACTTTAACCCTTTGGGTGCAGCTGGTTTGCTCCAGAATTGACCCAGTTCCTCTTAGTACATCAGCCATCAGACCCAGTGCATACTACCCACTAATGGAGATATTCTAGTAACAGTGAGGAGATATGGGATATGTATTTTTAATGCAGGGCTGCCGATCATATGTTCATTGTATTTCTGTTCCAGGATAAAGCAAAGCCTTCTACTTATGCACTGTATGAGGGAAGGGGGCCTGGTGGCTCTTCCCTACTTATCGAGACTCTCACTGACAACAACAACCGCTCCTACGGAGAGATCAAATCAATCATGAACAAAAACGGGTAGGTGGCCAACTTACATTCCTTGCCTTACTATCCTGTCAACAGTTGGCGGGGCATGATGAGAGTTGTAGTCCCCAACAGCGAGAGATCCAAAAGTCACCTATCTCTGCCCTACGGTCACTGGCATGGCTTGCTTAACCCTTTGAGTGCCAGAGGTATGTCCCACTATATTACACATTCAGACTTAAAGGGATAGTAATACTTCATTTTAACTTTATTTTATTTCGTAGGCATTAAAAAAACATGAACAACGATATGTCTTATCTCTCAAACCTTTATGGTTTGAGATATATTCACAAGCAAAGTTTCCCCGCCCCTTTTACCTAGTGTAAGCCATCTTTTCTCAGATGAGGAATCTGGTTGTAAGACCAGACAGATAACAGCAGGGGACAATCTTCTTTATATGAAAACAATGAAAGCCCTGCCCCCCTTGACAAGCTTTTCAGGTTTGCCCTTACCTTAATTGAAGATTGTCCCTCTCTGCAGTCTACCTGGGCACCTCCCTTCTGCTTTGGCTGAGCAGTGTTGCTCCAAAGTCCAAATACTATGATGATTAATTAGAACTGTTTTTATTATGGAACATTACTATCCCTTTAAAGTATTTACTTCTCTTAGAGGGTAGTAGAAGAAGTGGAATAGCCTACCAGCAGAAGTGGTAGAAGTTAATACATTGACAATTTAAGCATGCATGGGATAGGCATAAAGCTGTCCGTAACATAAGAAAAGACCAAAGACCAAAAAAGGTTTGAGGTTTTTACAGTAGGAAAATGGGCAGACTAGATGGGCCAAATGGTTCTTATCTGCCGTCAGATACTATGTTTCTATGTATTTAGTTTTCACAACACATGAAATAGCCATCTAGTAACAAAAAACACATATCCTTTCCACATCCTTTCTGTCCTTACAGTAAAAACAATCCCTGACTTTGTTTGTCAAAAGTTCCTTTCCTCTAGTCTTAACTTTTTGCTTGCCTTAGAGGTTTCACAATGCTTTTCATACCTCTATGGCACTCCAAGGGTTAATGGATTTTTTTTTTTTTTTGCTATTATTACAAATATGATCGATATACAGTTCTAAACAATAGAAAGAAGAACACAGCCTTTCACTTGTCTGTGACTTCTGAATATACATATTGGTGTTAATAATATTGATATGAAATCTATACAGATGCTTCTACCGTTCTTCCATGTGATGGGCTACAAAATGCCATGGTAGGATAAGGGTTATTAAGCTAACAACTTAAAATGTCCAATAAGAGCTGTGCAGTTGCACAGCAAAAATATCAGTGGCTTTGTGCAGTGGAAGAGTGATGCATTGTGTCACTGTAGTGCTTTGTGATAACATGTATAATTCTTCCTTTGCATCAAAAGCCAGAAGTTAAATTTTCTGTATAGGAGCAAAGTTGTATGTCTAAAGCTAGCCAGCCCTGAGGTCCTGAGAAAATCGGCCCGCGGCTCATATTTTGCCCATCTCAAAATTACACAGTGATTATTGTAGAAGAGGGTAAAATAGGCACTTGGCATCTAAAAGCCACATATACCTTCCACAACACGTGATGGGCCATGACGGTCTATTCCCTGCCAAAAGCATATTTTTGTTGTTTTTTTTTTGTTGTGCGTCTGCATGTTTAGTTAAGGAAATATCCTTTTATACAGTGATTATAATGAGTGAGTGTAATTTTTTATAAAAAGTATTGGATCTCAAGCATTTTCCTGCTGATCAAAAACAAAGCTGATATGGGTGCTGGCAGATGTATCATTCCAAATTTATTACAGAGCAAGACATGTTTGGCTGCTGTACTTCCACAGTGTTCCATTGTATGGTGATTTGGTTTTGGCTAGAGGCCTAGCAAGGACAATTTGTATTGAAGTATGAATATAAAGTATGTTTAGTATTGAATGCTGCGCCAGACGCTTGTAATGTTGATGCATGTTCATGTGGTAAAAGAATGCACCTGAAATACACTTTAGCTTAAATAACTCCCTAGTAGCGTTAGTCGCCAGAATTATTACATTGTTAAATAGATTTACCCTTTCTTCCCGGGCTGACAGCAGGATGGCGAGCAGACATCATGCCGTAGTGACGTCCGCACACCTGCACTGTCAGTCCCAGCCAGTTGTAGGAGGCGTTGCTAGGAGCCGTTCAGCTCCGGAAGGGACTGACAGCGCAGGAGCACAGACGTCACTATGGCAAGATGTCTGCTCTCCATCCTGCTGTCAGCCCGGGAAGAAAGGGTAAATCTATTTAACAATGTAATAATTCTGGCGACTAACGCTACTAGGGAGTTATTTAAGCTAAAGTGTATTTCAGGTGGTAGTTCCGCTTTAAAGGGATAGTAATGTTTCACAATAAAAGCAGCTCCAATTAATCATCTTAGTATTTGGGCCTTGGATAGTGTTACTTCAATACTGTCAGAGTTGTAGTTCAAGAGTAATTGAATGATAAATTATCCCTCTCCCACCCCTTTTACTGATATTACACTGCTCAGCTCAGAGCAGCAGGATGTGTCCAGGTAGACTGCAGAGAGGGACAATCTTCAATTAAGTTAAGGGAAAAAGCTGAAAAACCTGTCAAGGGAGGCAGGGTTTTCATTGTTCTCACCGTGAGAAGATTGTCCCTTGCTGTGAGCTCTCTGGTCTGTGGACCAGATTCCACATCTGAGGAGAGGGGGCTTACACTAGGTAAAAGGGACAGGAGGAGGATAATTTATTATTCAATTACTCTTGAACTACAACTCTGACAGTATTGACATAACACTCTATATGGCTCAAATACTATGAAGATTAATTGGAGCTGCTGTTTTTGTGAAACATTACTATCACTTTAAAGGCTTACTGAACTTGTTTCTTTTTAATATACAAGTACTAGTTGAACAACCCGTTACACGGGCCACAGTACCACTGCCACCCGGTCACGGGGCTCCTTCGGAGCGCCCAGCTCTGTATCAGCCGCGGCACGGGCAGTCTCTACTGCGCATAACTGCAGCACGCGCAGCAGTGTCTACTGAGCATGTCGCGGCCTTACACACGAATTAGCGAATTATTATATAGGATGTTCTAGGACACTGGTTCTCAATCTTTTTTTATACTAAGGGAACCCCTAACATAGACATTTATCAAGGCCGTAATGGTGCAAATTTAAATGTAGTTATTCTTGGGTCCCACAATTGGAGTGACAAAAACAAGCATACTGTGCATAAAAGTTTCCCTAAATATGCATTTAACCCTTTGAGTGCCTGGTGAGTACCCAGTGCATTGCTTTGCAATGCATTAGATACTCCTGTGGTACCCAAAGGGTTAAAACTCAATATTCACATTTAATATTTGTATACATAAAAAGGGTAACCCTAAGTGGATGTCCATGATACACCAAAATGCCACAGGACCCTGGCTGAGAACCACTGTTTTAGGGCTATTCATGTTGAGTAAAACAAGGGAAATCCCACTGTTGGGGATTTTAAAGGGACAGTAATGGCCCATAAAAATGCTTAGAGTTTTGTAGAGGTTAAAAATGCTTTGATAGATATCCTTCGCTAAAGTTCCCCTTCTCCTGATGTCAGCTTTAAAGGGATAGTAATACTTCATTTTAACTTTATTTTATTTTGTAGGCATTAAAAAAACATGAAGAATGATATAAGTCTTATCTCTCAAACCTTTATGGTTTAAGAGATATTCACAAACAAAGTATCCCCCCCTGTTCAACCAGATCAGAAGGGAGATGCCCAGGTAGACTGCAGAGAGGGACAATCTTCAATTAAGATAAGGGAAAAAGCTGAAAAACTTGTCAAGGGGGGAAGGGCTTTCATTGTTTTCATACAAAGAAAATTGTCCCCTTCTGTTATCTGTCCTGTCATACAACCAGACTCACATCTGAGAAGAGATGGCTTACACTAGGTAAAAGGGGCGGGAGGGGAACTTTGCTTGTGAATATCTCATAAACTATAAAGGTTTGAGAGATATGACTTATATCATTCTTCATGTTTTTTTAATGCCTATAAAATAAAATAAAGTTAAAACGAAGTATTACTATCCCTTTAAGAGCCAAAACATAGAAGTTCTTAAAATTGTTTTTAACTACCAAATACAATACTTCTCTGGCTTCAGGCCAGCCACTGAGAACCCCAGTGCTCAGAAAAGCCTACCTTGGCCCTAATTGGTTGACATCCAGCTCTTAACGCTAAAAGCATAATGGCCCATAGATTGCTTTAAAGGGATAGTTTCTTACTAAAAGCAGCTCTAATTAATCCTCATAGCATTTGGGCCTTGGAAAGTGTTATTTAAATTCTGTCAGAGTTGTAATTCAAGAGTAATTGAATGATAAAGTATCCCCCTCCTGTCCCTTTTACTGATGTAACACTGTTCAGCTCAGAGCAGCAGGGAGGTGCCCAGGTAGATTGCAGAGACTGACAATCTTCAATTAAGATAAGGGAAATAGCTGAAAAACCTGCGAAGGGGGGCAGGGTTTTCATTGTTCTCACAGTAAGAAGATTGTCCCTTACTGTTATCTGTCTGGTCAAGCAAACAGATTCCACATCTGAGGTGAACAGTGTTACACTAGGTAAAAGGGGCTGGAGGGGGATAATTTATCATTCAATTACTCTTCAACTACAACTCTGACAGTACTGAAATAACACTCTCTATGGCCCAAATACTATGATGATTAATTGGAGCTGCTGTTTTTGTGAAACATTACTATCACTTTAACAGAATGTGATGTCTATGAAGTGGCTACAAGTAAATGGCAGCCAAGCCCTGAGAGACGCACCATGCTCATGTATATGCAGAGATATTGAAACTTATCTACTGTATACATATAAATAAAAATCACAACACGGTGGCTTTCGTACAGTAACATTGAGCGTGCAGCAGCCATGTGCTACAAGATGGGGCTGCAGCTCCTCTTTTAGTATCAGGAAGTAGGATTTGTGGTATATTTTTAATATCTGTGCTAAGAACTCTGGCAAGTAAGGTGTGGGGATTTTACAGCAGGGAAAATGGGTAGACTAAATGGGCAGAATGGTTCTTCGCTACTGTCAAATACTATGTTTCTATGGCCCACAGGGGGATGATGTGTGATGGAGCTCGACACTCTTTCCAAAAGAAGGGAGTAGTGACTGTGCGGACACAGGACCAAAAGGGTAGCCCTGTGCAATTGGAGAGAGCGCTTGAGCTGGCGATTGAAGCTGGAGCTGAGGATGTGGAGGAAACTGAAGACGAGGAGGAGACAGACGTGTACAAGGTGAAAAGAGAATATTGCTAAGGCAGAGAACAAATTTATATTTAAGGGGCTATTTCAACTTGATACGTGTTTAAAAAAGCAACACTTATTTGTCAAGATGCCCCGAAAAAGTAGGGCCACAATGTGTCCATTCCACAAATAAACGGGGCACCAGTCAGGTGTAATATTTTAGTGGCAGCATGCACAGAGGAAAAAAATAGGAGCACTTTTAGGCAATCCAACTGCAGGAGGCTGAACGGTGAGGTTAGAGAGAGCTGGTTACTAAGGATAAGCAGAGCTGAACTGATAAAAGGAGCAATTTTGAAGCATACCAGCTGCACCATACAGAAAAAAATGAGTGTCCATTCATTTAAATGGTTCTTTTAAACCCCTGAATACACTAAGATTACACATCCCACTGCTCCAAAAAATAAAGGGAACACTAAGATTACACATCCTAGATCTGAATGAATGAACTGACAACAAAATCACACAAAAATTCTCAATGGTCTCCTGAGGGATGTCCTCCCAGACCTGGACTAAAGCATCCGCCAACTCCTGGACAGTCTGTGGTGCAATGTGGTGTTGGTGGATGGAGCAAGACATGATGTCCCAGATGTGCTCAATCGGATTCAGGTCTGTGGAACGGGCGGGCCAGTCCATAGCATCAATGCCTTCCTCTTGCAGGAACTGCTGACACACTCCAGCCACATGAGGTCTATCATTGTCTTGCATTAGGAGGAACCCAGGGCCAACCGCACCAGCATATGGTCTCACAAGGGGTCTGAGGATCTCATCTCGGTACCTAATGGCAGTCAGGCTACCTCTGGCAAGCACATGGAGGGCTGTGCGGCCCCCCAAAGAAATGCCACTCCACACCATTACTGACCCACTGCCAGACCGGTCATGCTGGGGATGTTGCAGGCAGCAGAACGTTCTCCACGGCGTCTCCAGACTCTTGTCACGTCTGTCACATGTGCTCAGTGTGAACCTGCTTTCATCTGTGAAGAGCACAGGGCGCCAGTGGTGTATTTGCCAATCTTGGTGTTCTCTGGCAAATGCCAAACGTCCTGCACGGTGTTGGGCTGTAAGCACAACCCCCACCTGTGGACGTCGGGCCCTCATACCACCCTCATGGAGTCTGTTTCTGACCGTTTGAGTGGACACTTGCACATTTGTGGCCTGCTGGAGGTCATTTTGCAGGGCTCTGGCAGTGCTCCTCCTGCTCCTCCTTGCACAAAGGCGGAGATAGCGGTCCTGCTGCTGGGTTGTTGCCCTCCTACGGCCTCCTCCACGTCTCCTGGTGTACTGGCCTGTCTTCTGGTAGCGCCTCCATGCTCTGGATACTACGCTGACAGACACAGCAAACCTTCTTGCCACAGCTCGCACTGATGTGCCATCCTGGATGAGCTGCATTACCTGAGCCAATTGTGTGGGTTGTAGACTCCGTCTCATGCTACCACTAGAGTGAAAGCACCGCCAGCATTCAAAAGTGACCAAAACATCAGCCAGGAAGCATAGGAACTGAGAAGTGGTCTGTGGTCACCACCTGCAGAACCACTCCTTTATTGGGGGTGTCTTGCTAATTGCCTATAATTTCCACCTGTTGTCTGTTCCATTTGCACAATAGCATGTGGAATTGATTGTCAGTCAGTGTTGCTTCCTGAGTGGACAGTGTGATTTCACAGAAGTGTGATTGACTTCGAGTTACATTGTGTTGTTTAAGTGTTCCCTTTATTTTTTTGGAGCACTATATATATCTATATATATATATATATATATATATATATATATATATATATATATATAAATTTTTTTTAATCTACACACACACACATATATATATACACACACACACTAGTATGAAAGCCTGTATACATGGGCTAAAATGCCACCCAGCGGCCCTGACTGCTGCCCTGGAGCCAGGAGCAGAGCCAGGCTCCCTGCTTCGGAACACCGCTTTCAGCCAGTCCTGACAGCTATCTGATTTTTTTTTTTTTTTTTTTTTTTTCCCCTCTCCTCTTTTGCAAAAAAATGGAGCGTAACACAATGTAGAAAAGCTGCCTCTACAGCATACAGTTCAATCACTACTGTGAAGGACGGAAAAAAAACGAAAAAAACATATTCTTCTCGGTCAAAATAAAAGGTTAACCTTCCTTTAAGACCATAAAGATTACCCACTCTTCTGGAGGGCGACTGTTAAGCAGTTCTTTTTGCAATGGATTCTGAAGTACATGACATTTCAGGACTGTCATCAGTCCTTAAAGGGATAGTAATACTTCGTTTTAACTTTATTTTATTTTGTAGGCATTAAAAAAACATGAAGAATGATATAAGTCTTATCTCTCAAACCTTTATGGTTTAAGAGATATTCACAAACAAAGTATCCCCCCCCCCGTTCAACCAGATCAGAAGGGAGGTGCCCAGGTAGACTGCAGAGAGGGACAATCTTCAATTAAGATAAGGGAAAAAGCTGAAAAACTTTTCAAGGGGGGCAGGGCTTTCATTGTTTTTATACAAAGAAGATTGTCCCCTTCTGTTATCTGTCTGGTCATACAACCACATTCACATCTGAGAAGAGATGACTTACACTAGGTAAAAGGGGCGGGGAGGGGAAACTTTGCTTGTGAATATCTCATAAACCATAAAGGTTTGAGAGAGAAGACATATCATTCTTCATGTTTTTTTAATGCCTACAAAATAAAATAAAGTTAAAACGAAGTATTACTATCCCTTTAAGTGCCGAACCCCTGCCAAGGTCCTGACACATCATTAGTCCTTAAAGAGATAGTAATACTTTGTTTTATCTTTATTTTATTTTGTAGGCATTAAAAAAACATGAAGAACGATATAAGTCTTAGCTCTCAAACCTTTATGGTTTGAGAGATATTCATAAGCAAAGTTTCCCCTTCCCGCCCCTTTTACCTAGTGTAATCCATCTGTCCTCAGATGTGGAATCCAGTCCATAGACCAGACAGATAACAACAGCAGAGGACAATCTTCTTCCTATGAGAACAATGAAAGCCCTTCCCCCCTTGACAAGTTTTTCAGGTTTTTCCCTTATCTTAATTTAAGATTGTCCCTCTCTGCAGTCTACCTGGGCACCTTCCTTCTGATCTGGCTGAACGGGGGGGGTGATACTTTGCTTGTGAATATCTCTTAAACCATAAAGGTTTGAGAGATAAGACATATCATTCTTTGTGTTTTTTTAATGGCTATAAAATAAAGATAAAACAAAGTATTACTATCCCTTTAAGGGGTTAAAGGGATAGTAATGTTTCACAAAAAAGCAGATCCTATTAATCTTCATAGTATTTGGGCCATGAAGAGTGTTATTTCAATACTGTCAAAATTGTAGTTCAAGAGTAATGGAATGATAAAATATCCCCCTCCTGCCCCTTTTACTGATGCAACACTGCTTACCTTAGAGCAGCAAGACTGTCTGGATGGATCATAGAGAGGGACAATCTTCATTGAACATAAGGAAAAACCTGTCATGGGGGAACAGTAAGAAGATTGTCCCTTGCTGTGAGCTGTCCGGTCAAGAGACCAGATTCCACATCTGAGGGGAGGCGGTTTTCACTAGGTAAATAGGGCAGGAGGGGAGTATTTTATCATTCAATTACTCTTGAACTACAACTCTGACGGTATTGAAATAACTCTCTCCATGGCCCAAATACTATGAAGATTAATTGGAGCTGCTGGTTTTTTTTTTGTGAAACATTTCTATCAGTTTAAAGGATGTTAACAACACTATGCATGCTCCCAGAGACTTTGCTGTAGTGGATTCAAATGGGGGGGGGGGGGCTTGTCCAGGTGAACCATCAAAGACACACACACACACACAGAGCACTGGGACCAGGTTCATTTTTACAAATTGTTGAGAATAACTGAAGCAATTCTGGAACAAATCAACTTCATTATAAGTGGAAAAATAAACTTTCTAATGGATTTAAATGGGGATTTTAACTCCTTCAATGCTAGAGAGGTCCAGTGCATTGCTTCAAAATTCATGGAAACCGCTTCAGCTTTCAAGGAGTTTAAAGTGTCACTTTATTTCTTCTGTGTCCTGCTCCACCCCAATATTGTGTATATTGCCTCTATCTTCTAGATGGGCATAACCAGTCTGCGCATAAATAGCG
This sequence comes from Rhinophrynus dorsalis, assembly GCA_037306005.1. Classification (NCBI taxonomy): domain Eukaryota; kingdom Metazoa; phylum Chordata; class Amphibia; order Anura; family Rhinophrynidae; genus Rhinophrynus; species Rhinophrynus dorsalis. The sequence goes on from CM074727.1 coordinate 145,948,808, forward strand.
TCTCCCCGTGCAGATCCTTCAGTTATGCATCCCGCCCCATATTAACAAGTCAGGTGTGGTTTTCCTGCTCTTCTCTCCTTCCAGTCTACAAACGGATATTCATCTTTGCTTTATCTCCTCCCACAGAGGTTCAGAAAGTGTGGGCTATTCCACTGGTAGAATTGGAATCATTTAAAGGCCCAGCAACAGTTATTGCATTAGTTTGCTGGTGACTTCTCACATTAATTACAGTTCTGTTTGGTTACAACCTTAATGTTCAGGAGAATTTATGTTTGTTTATCACGTCTAGTTCCATAAATACATGACTTCTTAGGAGAAGACTCTACTTATGTCAGATACGTCTAAGCTCTATACTGACTGTCTGAAAAAGGCTGCAGAATAAGATATACCTTCACGATTAAAAAAAATATATATATTTTATATTTTTTTTTTATCTTTGTTGAGATCCTCAGTGCAAGATACCTTTACAGCTGTGTAGGAGGTGGGTGTACTGAGGAAGAAACATGACCATTCATTCTGGACAAGGTGGATTCCTTCCTTAAAGGTATGAGGAAAACCTTAGTCCTCACAGAAATTCAGAAATAATTAGCTGTGATGGATACTGTCTTCCTTGAGAACAAGGACATTTTTCTGTTTTCTCTGTTCATCATTAGATTCATGATATCATCAAATCAGAATGGGAGAATTGTGATAAGAGGTATAGCATATCTAAAAGATTCCAGAAAAAGTATCCTCGTTCAAAGACCCTATGGATCAAAAAAATGAAATGTGCACCAAAGAAGCAGTGTTCTCTTTTTGGTCAAAACCATAAAGCAGCTATGGTGATTACATTCATAGGCAGAACAATGCATATCTGGTTTACAGAACCAGAGGAGAAAATGTAATCTTCTGTCTCCGGATCTAGATTGATTAATGAGGTCACGACAGTCAAAGATGCTGCAAGGTTCCTATGTAATGCATCAGGAAAAAAAAGATTTAGATCCTTCCCTCTGGCCTGTTCCTTTGGTCACAGGTCTAGGCAGCAGATTTTTAGAGAGTTCGAGATTAGAGAAGACAAGGTTTCTCACAAGCCCCAAGAGGAGGATTTAAAAAGGATTTTCCCTTAAGGAGTCAGTTCAAATGAAATTCAGTGGGTCCCAACCCTTATTCCAGTTGAGGGTTGTTTTTTATAAGCCTGAAGTCAACATTCCACCCTCACAATTGGATTCACCAGGTTGTAGATAAGGGGTACCCTCTTGTCATGGTTCCCAGAGAAGTTCAGGAGTCAGTACAGTATAGTTAAATGCAATTTATTAATAGTAGTGGTAGGCAAATATATACAAAGAAACAAGCAGAGGGTTACAAGCCAGCGAGCACAGTTATCAAAAATAATAGGCTGCCAAGTTTGACCACAATGCTAGAGACTAGGCCTCAGCCACTGGTAGTCTCTACCGGAATCAGGAACAGAACAGGAGCAGGAACAGGGTCAGGAGCAGGAACACAGGATCTTGATCTGAAGTAGGAGATGTACCAACGCACACCTGCCGTCAGTAAGGAGAGGACTCTGACTCAGCCTGCAGTCAGAGAGGGAGTAGATAACTGACTCAAGTCTGCAGTCAGTATCAGATCTGGTCTACCAGAGCCCCAGGTCCGCACTAGGTTGGGTGTCTGCTAGGTAAAGAGAGCAAATGTAAGATTAGTCAGACAGAGCCACAAGTCAGCATCAGAGGGGGTAGTCAGACAAGCCAGGTCATGCACAGTTCAGGTAGTCAGCCAGAGCCACAGGTCAGCACCAGGTTGGATGGAATACTAGCCAAGTCATACACAGAGCCCAAGGTAAGAGAACTGCTAAGCACACCAACGTAAGGGCAACTGAGTCAGGACTCAGTCTGCCTTTTAAACCCCTCCACAGGAAGTAGGTAGGAGGAGCAGCTCAGTGGGAGGAAGTAGGTAGGAGGAGACTACAGGAAGCAAAGCATAAAACAGAGGCCTGCTGCATGCTTGAAGCCTCGCACCTGTAGATGACGCTGAAACTAAGTTAAGCTGTAACACCTCTAGAGTTCAGCATTGTCCTAACAAGGAACCTTTTCTGAAAATCCAAGATACCGTTGAATCATTTCAAGGCAACAAGTATAAATCAGGCTGTACAGGACCTGATTCAAAAGAAGGCAGTAGGAAGAGTTCCAGAGTCTCAAGGAGGTTTAAGTATCTTCTCCGTCTGAAGCAACTCCCATCTCTTAAACTGCTATGGTTTGAGAGATATAGGCATTGAAAGTTCCCCCCTCCCTCCCCTTCTCCTGATGTCAGCTGTAAAGCTGACAGCAGGAGATTCAAGGCAGCCGACTCGAGAAGGCTCTTCAGCAGAGCCAAAATCGCGTTATTTAAAAAATTACTTCATTGGAATGATCTACAAAATGTGCTTGCAAACCAGGCACATTTTGTAGAGCTTTCCAATTAAGTAATTCTTTTTAAATAACGCAATTTCGGCTCTGCTGCAGGTTTCAATGCGAATATCTCTCAAACCATAGCGGTTTGAGAGATGGGAGTTGCTTCAAATATTTTTTTTTTCAACTACAAAACAAGAATAATTTTTTTATGAGACATTAGTATCCCTTTAAAAAAAAAATCAAGGTGGCACAATGAGCAGGCTGCTAAATAAAGAAGCGGAGAAAGTAAAGTAGGCAGAGACCTTAAAGATGATCCTGGCATTCCATATAGTAGGAAATAGGGAAATCCAAGTGGCTTACCTGAGCAGGATACAATTGGACCAGGCAAGTATGGTAACTGGATCAGAAGGACTTCAGGGAAATAGTCAACAGATCAGGAGACCAGACAATTGGTCTTATGGCGTTAAATCTAAACAAGAAGCGTAGGTTTTTATTTTCCCGCTAGAAAGATCCAGGAGCACCGGGGCGTTGATACTTTGAGGTCCAGATGGAATTTTCCTCTTGCTTACATTTTATCTCCCATACCAATAAAAATGGAAGTGGTGATAAAGATCAAGAGGGATATATTAATATTCCCAAACTGGCCAAGGAGAATTTGGTTCTTGTACCTAGTCCAGCTATTAATGCTTCAGCCCTGGCCGTTTCCCCCAATACCTCCCAGGATCTTTTAAGGGAGGGTCAAATTTTCCACCAGAATTACAGGGTATTTTTTGAGGTTGACTGCTTGGAGACAGTGGCTACTTTCAAGAAGATTATCAAAAGCAGCAGCCGAAACTATTATTTCTGGGAGGAAAGCATCCACCTCAAAAGTATACAGTAGGGTCTGGAAGATGTTCAGAAGAGGGAGTCTCAATTACCTCTGCTAAGGCACTGGATTTTCTACAAGAGAGTTTTGTGTCAGATCTTGGACCAGCATCAATCAATGTCCAAGTTTCAGTATTATCTGCTGTTCTGGCAACCCAGTTGTGTGACAATGTTTTGGTGATTAAGTTCCTCAGAGCAATATATAAGGCACGGTCCAGGATCAGATAGATTGTTCTCCTTTGGGACTTGAATATAGTCCTGGATCTATTATCAGGTTCCCTGCTATTTGAACATATCAGTGATTGGACTATCAAGTGTCTAACCTTGAAAACAATTTTTCTGACAGTTATTACTTTGGTTAGGAGGGTAAACAAACTGTACACTCTCTCTTGCGAATCTCCCTATTCGGTTACTCACCAGGACAAGGTAATCTTTAGAACCAAACTTTCCTTTAGGAGTAAAGTGGTTACATATTTCCATTTGAATTAAGATATAGTTCTTCCCTCCTTTGGCCCCCAATTCAAAACGGGGAAAAGGAAAAGCAGTTCCACAATTTGTCCATGGTGAGATGTATTTCCCACTACTTCAACAGAACTAAGGACTTTAGAAAGAAGGACTCCTAGTTTGTTCATATATTTTGGTAAGTTCAAGGATATGGCAACTTCTAAGGCTTCTTTAGCTAGAAGGGTTAAGAACTGCATTAGACTTACCTTTTAGGAACCTAATCTTCAGCTTCCTATCAGAATTAGTGCATACGCTTGAAGATGCCTCTCTGCATTTTGGGCAAGCAAAGCTACAGCCTCTCCAGAAGCCATCTGTAAAGCTGCTATTTGCTCTCAATTTCAGCATCCATGATCTATTTCTGAGTGGATGTTCAAGTTTCAGTTGAAGCTAGATTTGGAAGAGAAGTCCTGTAGGCTGTGGTTCCAGTAACATCTATACCTGTCACGTCTTTTTCTCCACTCATAGCTCATCTGTCTCTTATGGTGACTGGCTTTTGATTATTTTTATGTGATTCTTCTCCAAGGGTAAGAGGTTCTCCCTGCTTGGGTATGTCCCACTCTGCTGCCATGGAGCATGACACAGAACAAAGGAGGAAATGTACGATAATGGAAATTGTCAATACTTCCATTTATTCTGTGTCCTTCCATGGCGCACTCGACTCTTTCACCTTGTTTGTGTTCTTTTTAAAGTATGGGCAACAGTATAACTGCATAGGGATCTTCTGTTTATGCACTGATTGGTCCTACCCACCTAGAAGATGGTGACAATACACACTCTATTGGCATGGAGGGACACAGAAGAAATAGTAATATTGGTTAGTATATTTCCCCCTTTGTTCATTATGATGCAGTTGGTTGGCACCAAATTTGCACTAATTCTTAATACATCAGCTACACTATGACCTTTTGAGTGCCAGAGCAATATGCAGTGCATTGATTCTCATTTGCATTGCACACCTCTCTGGCACGTAAAGGGATGGTAATACTTCAAACAAAATGCAGCTCTGATTTTCTTTTTTTTTTTTTTTTTTTTTTTTTTTTTTTCATTTTCAAATATTTATTGAGAGATAAAATAGCAGTACAAGATGAAAATACAAACACTGGTTCCCATACGGGAACAAAACAGATACAATTATAACAGGAGCAAGGGATTCCAAGCATAACAGTGATGAAAAGGATGCTCCAAATGGTATGCGTAACTGTATTGGCATAAAAACATCAAGTCTTACCAAAAACTACAGAGAAAAGGAACAATAGTTCAGAGACAATTTAAGACAATTAGGCATGAGAAATAAACGTAACTTACTCAATTCTATATGTGTGTGACTAGTAAAGGGATTGAGACTAGCGAAGGAGGGGAATAGAGATAAGCAAGTGAGATATAACTGAAGAGATGGGAGATGTAGAAAGAAAAGAAAATGGGAGCGGGGAAGCATGTGGTGGAGGTGTGAGGTAGGGAAAAGGGGAGAGGGAAGGGAGGGAGAACCGCTGATACCTGAATGGGGAGTTGATATGCTATGAGTCTATTACTTCACGGAGTCGGGGGAGATATGTTGTCCAGGGCAGCCATCTGGACAGAAATAGAGGGAGAGAGAGGCAGTAGAGAGAGCATGCATATGTAGCATGTCATAGGTGAAAGTGACCCGGGCCAGCCACTGAGACATAGTGGGTAGCTCGGAGGACTTCCATAGTGTAGGAACCACAGTTCTGGCTGCATTGAGAAGTTGTGTAAGTAAAAATTTCTTGAGCGGAGCTCGTTCAATGGCATTAGGGAGGCCATAGGTGAATAAACAGAATAAAGGGTCAGGGATGAGCAAAAGATCGCGCTGAGGTGTGTAACAATATTGTTCCAATAAGGTTTAATCAGAGGGCATTCCCACCATATATGAAATAAGGACCCAGATGGCAACGCCAACACATCTGAGAAACAGACGGATAGAAGGCATTTATGGACACAGGGGTGCGATAACATCTGGATATCAGTTTATAGTTGTATTCTATAGTGGGTGTGTCCATTGCCTATTTAACAAGAGCTTTATGTATAGCAATCCAGACAGAAAGTGGGAAGAAGATTTTCAAGTCAGACTCCCATGCTTTGTAATATGGCGGTTTAGAAGGGGAAGATTATGTAAAAGGAATTGGTACCAATGTGTCAAGGTACGTTGCAAAATGGGCTCCGATTCTTCTTTATACTATTTGTCCCACATAGCACTGTATTTCAGTACTATCAGTCTTGTTGTTCAGCAGCAATTGATGGAGAAAGGATCCCCCTCCCGTCCCTTTTAGCTGCCTCCCATCAGTTGTGGCATCCGGTCCTGGGACCGGACAGATCTCCGCGAAGGACAATCTTCATGCAATAAGCATAAAGAAAACCCCGCCCCCCTTGACAAAGGCAGGATTTTCCTTATGCTCACTGAAGATTGTCCCTCGCTATGCTCCATCTGGACCACCTTGGAGAGGCAGAGTGATGCAGGTAAAAGAGGAGGGAGGTTGATCCTTTCTCTTTCAATTGCTGCTGAACTACAAGACTAGTAGTATTGAAATACAGAGCTACATAGGACAACTAGTATGAAGAAGAATCGGAGCTGCATTGAGGCATTACTATCCCTTTAAAAACACTATTGTTATGATGATATATCCCCTTTAACGTTGTAGAGGCTATTAATGAATCAAATCAATATTGTTTGATGTGATGTATTTAAGAGTTTGTAGATATTTTCATAAAAAGAAGTCCACAAAAATAATGACTTTCCTCTCTCTTCCCCTTCTTTTCACCCTTTCTGTCTGTTCCCCTCTCTCTGTTTCTTGTTAATTTCCTTTCCAGTATATATGTGATGTGCCCTGCCTGAAGGATGTCCACTCTCGGCTGTCCTCACTTGGACTGGTACCAGTGTCTTCAGGACCAGAATTCCTCCCAATAACTAAAGTAAAACTCTCAGACTCTGATATGGAACAGGCATTACGTCTATTGGATGTAATTGGCAGCCAGCCAGAGGTCATGCGAGTCTATGACAACATTGAGTAGAACAAAGATGCCTGACGAAGGACGTGACAAATCCATTCTCTAAGGATCCTAATTCACAAGCATTGGAGAGGAAGAACCTAGAAAACTTTCATGCATCCAGAGTTTGAATTGGTAGAAGCTGTTGTTGTGGAAACCCTGAGACAGACCTTATCAGACTTGCCATTCATCTGCATTTAACAACATTTAACCCTTTCCGTGCCAGAGGGTTATGCAACGCATTGCATACCCCTCTGCCATACAAAGGGTTAAAGTAGAAATAAACTGTTTTAAATAACAAAAAGTTGTTACAAGGTTTTCACATTTGGGAGTATTCGTGTAAAAACTTTTTTTTTTTTTTTTTTTTTTTTTTAACCGTAAACTGCAGTGTCCTATTGTGGTCACAAAACAAAGTGATGATATTCCAGTCATTTACTGTGTAAAGCAGTAGTCAGTGACTGAATCTCTCCTATTGAATACATTATAAAAATACCTTTTGGACACCAGTTAGTGCTGCTGCTAACAGTTTCAGCTGTAATAATTTTTGAATAACTGTCCCAGCAGTAGGAGTGCCAGAGACGTGAAACACACAAATGTCTAATGTTCACCATGAAAGGAATACTTAACACTTATCAATGTACTGGGGTTGTGTGCACTTAACCATTTGAGTGCCAGAGGGGTACGTAATATATGCAAAACAATGCGTTTCATATCCCTATGGCACTGAAAGGGTTAGATACAGTGAAATTCATGCTAGCATCTGCATAAATGCGCTGTTTGTTTTCCAAAGGCTAAAATCTAGTCTTACGTATGATCTGATGGGACTGTATGTCTCCTATTGATTGTCAAAGATTATCTGTGAATGGGCACACATGGGATAACTACCATTATAAATAAAATAGCAGTGAGAAATAAACAACAATCTATTAACTGACTTTATATCTTATTGTGCAATAAAAACAACATTGTTGATGTTCGTGTTGCTTTAATTAGAAATCTCTATAAATCTTAACAATTTGAAAACTAGTTTTCTAATTAGAAAAAATGTCTAATAGTATATGTAGGTGGTGTTGAAATCTGTGTCAAAATCACCAAAGTTGTTTTTATGGGACAGTGTCCCTTTACAATATAAATGGGGAGGGGATACCTGCTTTCAAACCAAGAGAATTATGTGAGGTGGCGGTTATCCTCAAACTTCTTGTTGCTGCTGTGTCTTTTCATTTGAAATTAATTTTTCTTGGAACCCTAATAACCAGAAGCTTTAATCTAATGGTTTTTAGGCCTAGTTCATACTGGCTAATGAATCACAACAATTGGAATACATGAGAAAAAACATAGAAAACTGGTATTGTTGTGTCATATGGGACTGTTCTCACTGCTGAACAGTGCAGCATATGTCACAAGGTAACGCATCTTGCTACAACTTTTTGGTCTGAAAGTGCGGCATTTCAACTACATTCAACTGATATTGATTATAGTGTTATTGCCCCAAATGTCACAGGCTAATGTGATTACTGTGCCGTGTTGGATCTGTAAAAAAATCATTATGGTTATAAAAGTTGATATTCCTTCAGTTCAGATTGCACTGGAAAATGCAACATAATCACATGCAAATTGCATATTTTATATGCTATTTTATGTGTTATTTTATATGCAATTTTAGAGCATCCATCAAGAGCCACTGTGAACTTAGCCTTAGTATTGCAATGCGTTGGAGACCTTCCTAGCATCCAAGGAGTTAACATAATATTAAATGTAGGTGAATGCTAAATGGCAATTAAAATAATAGATTGCAACAGTAACCAGGTAATTATGTATTATTTTGGGAGGAGAGGGGGGGCAGATACAAGTGAATTCTGACTTAACCATTGGAATCCATGAGGGGTAGCCAATGCTTTGCTTCATAATAAAATGGCTACCATACAGGCACTCAAAGGGTTATTAATTAAAACACAGTTACACTGAGTGGAATGTTTCGCTCTTCCAGAATAAAATAAAAAAAATAAATAAATAAATAGCTTAACATGAAATACCGTATGGTGTAAAGGTCTTAGGCAGGTGTGGAAAAAAATGGTGTAAAGTAAGAATGCTTTCAAAAATAGACATGCTAATAGTTAGGGGCAGGAGGGGGAAATGTTATCCTTCAATTAGTCTTGAACTACAATTCTGACAGTATTGAAATAATGCTCTCCACAGCCCAAATACTCTGAAGATGAATTGGAGCTGCTGTTTTTGTGAAACATTTCTATCCCTTTAAACAAAACAGTTGTTAATGATCATCAATTTAATATGTAGGTTGAAACACAGTCATTAAGTGAAACAGAACAGCAACTCTTTAGCTCAATTAATAAAACTCTGGATGTGTGTGGTTCTGTGACTACCAGCAGATGTGTGGAAGAGAGCCATTCAGCTGCATTTCATAATGTTTAAAGGAGAAAAAAACTTTTTTTACATATCAAAAAGTTGATACAAAGCTTTTCGCTGCTGGGAGATCCAGCACTGTGCAAACGTATTAGTCATATGGTGATATGTGGCTTCTAACCCTGATTGCTAGAGAAGTCATCGACACATTGCCAATCAGTGCATCTTAAAACATCTTTAACAGTCAATGTGCTAAAGCTCAATAAAAATCAATGGGAATTCAGCTTAACCCCTTAAGGACCGGTGTGCGCACGCGCATCCGGCACTTGAGAACCACAGGGTTTTTTTTTTTCTTCTCTCTTCTGGTTCAGGGTTTCCGGAGTGGCGTGCAGCTGCGCCGGGAGCCCTGAACTCCATGCCGTGCCAGGACCGTCACTGGTCCTTAAGTGCAGGACCACTGTGACGGTCCTGGCACAGCAATGGTCCTTAAGGTCTTAATAAATCCTACTGTCTGTCTGTCATTTCCCATGACTTCCATTGCTAACATTTGCTGCAGGGAACCCCTTGTACTTCTTTAGTGAGCTCTGGGATTCCATTGAACAACCATTGCACCAGGGCCGAGGTTACTAGGACAAATGTATCATGGCAGGATTACTGCAACAACAGGTTTCATGTTAAACATACTGGGTGACATTTATCAAAGTGGAGCAATTCTGGGCAAAATAGCTAGACTGTATTTATAGATAGATAATTATGGAGCAGTTGTTTTACACCCCGAATGCCCCCTTCCCCTTTTTTTTTGGCTCTGATAATTGTGACCCATTGTTTTTGATGGGACAAATCACAAGGATGATTTTTACAGCTAAAATTTTCAGTTCGGCTAAAAAAAACCCCACAAATAAATAAAGTTGCAGACATTGTAAATCCACCACAGGATGAAGGCATCCACAGCAAGCCAAGCTGAGGGTAAGGACTGTAATCTGCCAGACTGATCCAGTGCATGTTGGCAGCTAGTAACAGATTCTCTATCCAGTGCATTAACCAACTGAGCTGTCTATAATACACATACTGTGTGAACCAGGATGCAACAGAACTATACATAGTGTCAGTGATTCTGATCTATAAGAGTAGCAAATAGTTAATGGTCTGTTGCAGCCATTTTTGCTTGCTGTTATTCCAAACCTATGTGTTTAAAAAAAACATGTTTTCATCTTCAAAAATGCTGTGTGTTAGAATATAAAAATTCAAAAGGCCACACAAAGATAAGACTTGGTTGTTCTCGCAGCATTCCATAAATGATATCTCTTCTTAGAGACACGAGAGACAATGATGTAAATAAGTAACAATGGCCAATTTGGCCATTGTTTTTAACCGAACAGGATTTCTTTGCAATTTAGCCTTTTAACGCCACCTCCTGGTGTAAGATATCCTTGACAATAGTGAACTGCGCACTCACAAATCTTCATATTTTTCCAGTAAAATGTTTTGATAATGTGCAGCGATTTGCTCCTCATTTAGGACCTTCGTCATTGTATGTTACCAGTAAAATGTTTGCTATATATAAAGTCTATATATATATATATATATATATATATATATATATATATATATATATATATATCCTATATAATAATTTGCTAAAACGTGTGTAACGCCGCGACATGCGCAGTAGACACTGCTGCGCGTGCTGCAGTCATGTGCAGTAGAGACTGCCCACTCCTTCGAAGCGTCCAGCTCTGTATCAGCCACGGCGCGGGCACTGGGTGGCAGTGGCACTGTGGCCCGTGTAACGGGCTGTTCAACTAGTGTATATATATATATATATATATATATATATATATATATATATGGATAAAGGGGCACACTCTGTACAGTAGATCAAGCCTGAGCACCAGAATGAATCATTGCAATCTTGTCCATATATCAGCATTCTCAGGAACTTGTGAACTGCACAATAAAATACTGAATATGACTGATTTTCAAGTCCATAGAGTGCAGATATATGGACAATATATATTGTGTAATTATTTATTCAAATGTTATTGGTACCAACTAGCTTTTAAATATGTAAGATCTTTGACAATGGTGCTTTGTTACAGGGAGAGTAATAATTAATATGTAAAAAATGTATTGTTGGGTTTATCCTCCTGAGTAAAACTATGGTAATCCCACTGCTCAGAGGTGTTTATTCAAAAGTTATTACAAAACACACTTTTTTTTTTCTTGTTTTTTCTTTTAGGTTATCACAGTGACCACTGTGATACTGCACCTAAAAAAAATCAAATTTGAGCTGTAATAACTTTTGAATAAAACATCTTTCGCAGTGGGAGTACCCTTGTTTTACTCAGGGTAAACATACTTTGTGTTTTTACATATTAAATATTCCTATTCCTTTAACCTCTTGGATGCTGAGAAGCCTTCAACACATTACAGAGCTTATACAATATGATGGTTGGCATACAGAAGGGATTTGCTTTGAAACCGAAGTTTCATATTTATATTTTAGTGATTAGGCTAGGTTTTATACTTTCAGCTAGGTCAGGAATTCCCAAACATTTTGTATAAAACAATTTTGTATACATTGTTTCTCCAAAATGAATCCTTATTTGGTACTCTATATCCTGCCCATGGAGTCTCGGCTACTGGATTTAACTCCTCCCACTGAAGTCCTCTTAAGAAATCTTCAGTGGGAGGAGTTTGACTTCTAGGAGTCCTGCAACAAAGAAAAATGTCTGCCTCCATGTCAATAAAGTACAGTGCTAATGAAATATGATTTTTGCAAAACCAGTCCCATAGAACTGATTTGTTGTGGCCATTAGGATTTTCTCCACAGATTAAGGTAAATTAGGGTTATTATTAGGAGTTGTTGCACCTGAAGATTATATAGCAAAGAAAGTTATCTGTTCTTTTCTAACCGTTACTGGACATTGTTTGAATGGCCACGGTTTTCATTTGTGGGTCAGCCAGCCCTAGATCATTCGTGTACCTATGGGGAACTACCTACTGTCCGCTGCGATTCTTTATAGTGGCTCTAATTTTAATAAAATGTATCAATTCCTTAAAATCATCAGTATTCTACAAATATCCAAGAACAATTATTACAGATACCACTGTTTGTACCTGTTCCCTGCAATAGCCCAACACTGGATGAAGGAATATAATGTTGTACTTACACAAATTATCTCGTCTTTAAATTATTCATCAGGGGATGGACAGTTTGACAGCCCAGGGAAATAAAGACCAATAAGATTGTGGACTTCAAAATTATTCAGGTAGAGAAATGTAAATCATCTGTAGGTATAGAGAAGGAGGCTTTTCAACCATGTCTTGACAGCCTTTTGTAAAACAACTTAGATGTTCAAATAGTGGCAACTGACAGACATGTCCGTATAAAGAAAATGTGTGAACAATACAGTGATATTACACATCAATTTGATAGTTGACACTTTTCTAAAAGCCTGAAGAAAAAATTGGTTGCTGCAAGCAAAAATAAAGACTGCAAGGACATAATGTTTTGGGTACAACCAATAGTGAACCACTTATGGTGGTGTGCCAAAAACTGCAAAAGAAATGTAAATCTGCTTCATGAGACATGACAATTGGTCTTAATACATGTAAGAGACAAGAATTTCTAGGAGGATGGACAACTGTACCATGGATGTTCCCATGGTGAACTAAAGGATAATGGTGAACTTAAATATGAGTGGCTGTGTCTTGAGCAACCTGCCTATGAACATTTAAAAAGTGTGATAACGGATAGTCAACTCCTAAAGGATTTGTCTCATTTACACAGGTTCTGCCATACTGGTAGTCTTGAAGTTTTCCACAGCAAAGTGCTAAATTTCAGATCCAAGAGAAACCAGTTTAATATGGGTGCAATGGAGGCAAGAAAGAAATTGGCCATTTTGTCACCCAATAAAAATGTAAAAAGAAAGCAAGCAATCTTAAAGTTTCCACGTAAATTGTGTTTGCCATTAGGATCTGAAAGATTCAATCTGGTTTACAGTAAAGGCATGAAACAGTGGAGCATCAGAAAACTCTACGACCCCGCTGTGAACAAACACTTGCTTGAAATTGTGTCTGATCGTTGGCATATTTGCACAAGTGACTTGTCAAGTACATGGAATTGTAAAAATGAGTTACTACCAAAAAATATTGCTACCAAGGAACCTGATAAGTCCGAGACTATTGAAAGACACACTATAAGATTCTCAGCAAATCAGTAAGTGTAAAGTTACAAAAATGTTACATCTGTTTCTGGTAAAAACATTATAAAATGTACTTTTTTGTTTTGCAAGGGATACTAACACTTGCTAGGTAATAGATTATATGTTGTAGTCTATAGTCTGTTTTATTCAAAGGTTATTACTGTACCTTATGGTTTGAGATGTATCTCAATGTCTTTGAATGTTTAAGTGGCACCTTTTTTTGACCATAATATAGACATTTATGGTCAACTGACCAGAGCTGTCCATAGGATGGTATAGCAACAGCATCCCTATTGTTAAAAACGACCATTCAGTGGTCGGAGTACCCTTGTTGTATTTTTCTATTTATTTATTAATTTTATGTATTTATTTTTCTTATAGAGTTTTCACACACAGTTGTTCCTTAGGCACTATTCAGCAATCAAGTTCTGATGGAGTATGAATGTGTTATCCACCGTGAATACATCCAGGTACTATTGAGACAGTTGCTTTTTGATAGGAAGACTACTACTTGGAATTTGTTTTCAGTGTATGGACACTGGTGTGTCAGTGATTAGATGTGTTTGTGTATTTGCTTGTTTTAAGTGATTATGACTTCAAAGGTCTGAGATGGGTGGATTGAGGTAGATGGATGTACAGCTGTTAACGGTGTGGACAGGTGTTTCTTTGAAATTGTGTTATGACACTGGGGGTGAACAGTGAGGTGTTGTGAGACTGACAGAGGGGTGTATTGATATACTTATCATATATACAGGTGCAACCGCTCAGGTAGAATTATAAAATAATGTGGGGTGAAATCAAAAAGTCACATCCAAATATCTGCAGAAGTTTCACAGAGACTTCACTCACCGGTACCAACACAGGAACGCCATAAGCATACATAAATGTGTAAAAGGTATCTTGGCTCAAGAAGGTGCACGTTCAGTGGAGAGTCCACCTCCAATATATATATTCAGAAACAGCACAAATAAACAGTAACACCGCTCCATCCAAGGATAAGATAAAAATCTTCAAATTTTATTTGAACATGGGGTAAAAAAGTTGTCTCAAAACATACAAAAACATACACATGCACCACCTAATGCATTTCGGACCGAAGTCCTAACTCATAAGATGTAATATGATATCCTTGGTCAAAGAGGGTGGGGGTTGTACCTTCTTGGGAACTGGACTATATTACATCACCGTAATACAATGTATACTTTCGTATAACAATGGCCCTGGAGGGAAAATATAATATAGACAACGAGCCTGTGTAAAGGAGTTTAGCATTTCATACACAGCTGCAGTGTCAAAAAAGAACAAATCAGTATAGTAAACTTGAAGTCTACTACTTATATGCTACTTCACCACTTACATGTTTGTAGTCCAAGCGTAATTTAACTGGAAGAGATTCCCCCTCTCGGTCCTTTCCCCTGCACGGGAACTGCAAACCTGAAGTTTACTTAAAATATTACTAATTATTGTACATGTTTTTAAAAATAAATTTTAAGATTGAATACAATTGTATTATGATGAAAAATGTATTACTTACCAATTGTAATGAGCATCCTTTTTGCGATGTTGCGATGCTCCTGTAAACCTGTACAGAAAGTCCACTCTTTCATGGTCTAGGCAAAGAGAAACAAATTCCTAGTTTTCAGTGATACAATCACATCCTTCTGGTATATGTGGTCCAGCAATTGGTAGCTCTCTACAACAAAAGGATTCAACCCGTGTTTTTTTTTTTTTTTCTTTTTTTTTTTTTTTTTTTTTGCTTTTAAATGCTTTATTGTTTTATATATATACTAGTTGAACAGCCCGTTACACGGGCCACAGTGCCTCTGGCAGCCGGTCGCGGGACAGTCACGTGCAGCAGAAACTGGCCACGCCACGGCTGATACAGATCTGGACGCTCCTTCGGAGCGCCCAGCTCTGTATCAGCCGCGGCGCGGGCAGTCTGTACTGCGCATGTCCGGCGTTACACACAACTTAGCGAATTATTATATAGGATAGCAAGTACAATAAAACAGGAATAGAATCACAAAGATACCAAAGCAGACATTAGCGAAATTTGACAGAAACATGTAGCTATCTAAAGCTCAAGGACACTAAATGGAAATATAGCATACATCAGGTGCAATATATAGGTAAGCCATCCTATCATGTAAGCCAAACATGGTATCCGATTATAACATCCAGGAGAATGTTGAACAATACAGAAGAATTGTCATGTAATATAAAATAACCATGGTGTAAAACCTAAAAATTTATAGCTAAAATAGGCTAAAGAACGATCATTAGAAGACAAATTGACCCTACTGAAACATGAAAATGCAGCATACCTCAAATAAAATACCTCCCCTAACTTCTATATAAATGGCCTAATAGCAACAATGGGCAAAACGCAGGGGTCGTGAAGCAGAGTAAGGAAGCAAGAAAATGAGGCCCAGGAAGAATTAGGGTCCATCCATAAGAACATAGCGTGGGCAAAGTAGTGGAGTTAAGGACTCCACACTCTGTCAGATATACATGCAAAGACCTCCTAGAGGCCCTGGCGGGGGGTCATAAGAAAGCTAACTATTTGATCTAATTCCCGTGGTGGGCCAAACAGTAGACTTATCACATACATAAACAGAAGCTGTATTTGAAGCAAAACAGAAGTTTGTACAGACTTAGACCATAACTTCTAGGGGAAAAGTGTAAAGCTACTAGTATAACATAAACAATAATTTCAGGGAAACAAAGAATTCATCTAACACTACCTACCCAATAATCCCCGGAGCTATCCAATCACCCACTCCCAAAGGTAGGACTTTAAAACAAGACATCCATATATCAGTCCTCATGTTTAAACGTAGCTGAACAAAACTTGGGTGAGCCCCTTGGGCCCATAGGGGACCACCCAAATAAATGTAGAGGAAAACAGATTCAGCATAGTGTCCAATCTCAATCATGGGGAGAGGTTTGAAGTACCCCAACAACATCCCGGGTAATCATAAACATCTGAATACCCAGACACAGGTAGTGTCATAAACGTATCCACAACAGCTGCTAAACACTGCAGTACAGCAAAGTGATGCAGATCCCCGGGTCCCAGGGAAAGGAAGCCCTTCTAATCTCCGCCTCTTCAGAACCAGGAAGAAAGAAAGCGCACACCTCCACCGTCAACCGGGGTGCAGGGCATAATATCCAGGAAGGAATCTCCAAACACCTCAGGAGATCCATAAAAGTAGAGATCGGGACAATCAGCTGCTCCTTCGCAGAAACAACCGCAGGTAAGCTTTGAATGGGCTGGACATATCACCTATTCCAACCTCCCACAGCAGTAACCGGGTCCAAAATATGATCAATTAGCTGAACTTGTGGGGAGAGTAATTGCTCCAGGGGTATGCATCCCTGAGCCAAATCGACATAATCACACTCCTGGGCCGAAGATGAAGGGTTCAGGTGGCCAATATCTAACCTCAGGCTTGCCAGTTCTTCTTGAAACACCATCCTAATCTCCAGAACAAAGGCCTTGAGATCATCCTTAGTGCACAGATGCTCAGTATCCTCCCGTGCTATAGAAGTTGCAGCCGCCATAGCGCTCATATTGTGCAGACTCTGTGGCGTGTAAGTAAAATTGCAAGAAATCAGCTTTTCCACTGCTTCTATTCGGGTTCCCCCTCATAAGTATCCAGGAAGAATTAATAAAGGTCTGCCATACAGATTTCAGCTGTAATATTCAAGACAAATTGGTTATATATTAAAATATAGGGCCTCGGCCACGGAGCTAGTCGAAAACGCGGCCATCTGCTTTGGCTGTTCACTCCGCCCCCTCAACACATGTTTTCATCACAATGCAATGTTGACAAGAGCACCCTTTTTTTATTGCCTATTCTTTCTCTGTTTTCATTTTCAGTTTTCCTTGGAGGCCGACATGGTGGGTTGTACAGGAAGCACGGTTCTGTAACCTCAGACACACTCATGGCCAAAAGTTCCTCATTCAGCCTTGCTCTCTGTAACACAAGAATGTAAGATGCACACATATAAATATATACACCACAAAAATAGTTACATAGCCAAGTGTGTGTATGGGGACAACATGACATGAGTGGTGTTGTAAATCTCTTTATTACAATAATGAAAGGTTGCAGTTTACATACCCTGTAAAGGAAATCACTGATGCACAAAGGATGTTATATGAAACTTGACAACAGCAGATTTCAGAGTAAATGGTGCACCAGACATCAACAGCTTTCAGTTTTTCTATACAACACATCTCCTAAATTGACGTACAGAGAAAACAAAATTTTTTTTTTTTTTTTTTTAAGTAATACGTTGCAATGTTTAGAAATGTAAAAAAATGACTCACTCTTGCTGCTCTTAAAGGGATAGTAATGTTTCACAATAACAGCAGCTCCAATTTATCTTCATAGTATTTGGCCCATGAAGAGTGTTATTTCAATACCGTCAGAGTTGCAGTTCAAGAGTAATTGAATGATAAAGTTTCCCCTTCCTGCCTCTTTTACCTAGTGTAAGCCACCTCCCCTAAGATGAGGAATCTGGTCCTGGGACCAGACATCTCATATCAAGGGACAATCTTCTTACTTTGAACATAATTAAAACCCTGCCCCATTTTACAGGTTTTTCCTTATGCTCACTGAAGATTGTCCCTCTTTGTGATCCATCCAGACAGTCTTGCTGCTCTGAGGTGAGCCGTGTTACATCAGTAAAATGGGCGGGAAGGGGATACTTTAGCTACAACTCTGACAGCAGTGAAAGAACACTCTCCATGGCCCAAATACTATGAATATTAATTGGAACTGCTTTTATCGTGAAACATTACTATCCCTTTAATTGTTGTTCCTCAGGACTTAGGTCATCAGCATGAACAGATTTCCTTTTTCCTTGTCTAGAAGCCATTGCAATGTTATTATTGCTGAAATCCAGAGAAAAAAATTACAGTTATAAATTATGTCCATAAATCATATATAAATATGTGTGTGTAGACTGATACAAAGAGAGAGAGATACACACATACAAAGACATATACATGAAAAAAAAAAACTGTATTGTGAACTATTGGTCCAAACAGGGTGACATGATTTTGCATGCAGGCCCACAATACACTGTACACTAGGGTGACTACATGTCCCAGAATGCCCGGGACAGTCCCTTAATTTATGTCTCTGTCCCGCGTCCCGCCCAACTCTCCACCGGGACAATTAATGGTCCTGGAATGAAGCCGCAGCAGTTTGCCACTCTCTGACTAACACAAATGTATGTGCTTACAATTCAGTACTGTTTTGGTCTGCGTGTGAAATTGGTTTGGCAGGTGTTACAACATCACACTGACCAAACTGGTTACCAGAAGTAACACAATACATATATTTTAAGTAGAGGGTAGATTTATTGTTTTATTTCAATACAGCTACTGTACAAAGCAGGAATCAATTTATATAACCATTGGATGTGACCTTTTGCTGGTAAACTAATTTACTTTGGCTATTCAATTTTCAAAACTTGTTTGATGAAATGAATCCCTTTACGGATTGAGTATCCCTTATACAAAATGCTTGGGACCAGAAGAATTTCAGATATCGGATTTTTTTCAGATTTTGGAATATTTGCATATACATAATGATATATCTTTGGGATGAGACCCAAGTCTAAACAAAAAAATTCCTTTATGTTTCATATATACCTTATACACACAACCTGAAGGTAATTTTATACAATATTTTAATAATATTGTGCATGAAACAAAGTTTGTGTACATTGAACCATCAGAGAGCAAAGGTGTCACTATGTGGACAAACATTTCGGTTTTTGGAATATTTCAGATTTTCGGATAAGGGATGCTCAACCTGTACCAGAGTAACAGTTCTAAGGACACATAATAAGTCAGAGGGATTCACTACATGTTTTGCACTGTACTAATCAACTGAAAAGGGAGTTGTTGAAACAACTGGGTATCACCAGGCAAGAGCCTCCAACATCATTTGTGGTTGAAATAGGTGAATGAGCTTGAATACTTGCAAAAGCTGCAAGTAAAAGTATGGAGTTCCCATGGAGTCCTTGGGCTGTGACTGCACTGTGGTGCACCTGTGTACTGGTGTGTAGTTCTGATGACTGCACTGTGGTGCACCTGTGTACTGGTGTGTAGTTCTGATGACTGCACTGTGGTGCACCTGTGTACTGGTGTGTAGTTCTGATGACTGCACTGTGGTGCACCTGTGTACTAGTGTGTAGCACTGATGACTGCACTGCGGTGCACCTGTGTACTGTTGTGTAGTACTGATGACTGCACTGTGATCCTCCTGTGTACTGGTGTGTAGTACTGATGACTGCACTGTGGTGCACCTGTGTACTGTTGTGTAGTACTGATGACTGCACTGCAATGCACATGTGTGCTAGTGTGTAGTACTGATGACTGCACTGCGATGCACCTGTGTACTGGTGTGTAGTACTGATGACTGCACTGTGATCCTCCTGTGTACTGGTGTGTAGTACTGATGACTGCACTGTGGTGCACCTGTGTACTGTTGTGTAGTACTTATGACTGCACTGCAATGCACCTGCGTACTAGTGTGTAGTACTGATGAATGCACTGCGATGCACCTGTGTACTAGTGTGTAGTACTGATGACTGCACTGTGATCCTCCTGTGTACTGGTGTGTAGAACTGATGACTGCACTGTGGTGCGTCTGTGTACTAGTGTGTAGTACTGATGACTGCACTGTGATCCTCCTGTGTACTGGTGTGTAGTACTGATGACTGCACTACGATGCACCTGTGTACTGGTGTGTAGTACTGATGACTGCACTGTGATCCTCCTGTGTACTAGTGTGTAGTACTGATGACTGCACTACGATGCACCTGTGTACTGGTGTGTAGTACTGATGACTGCACTGTGATCCTCCTGTGTACTGGTGTGTAGTACTGATGACTACACTGTGGTGCGTCTGTGTACTAGTGTGTAGTACTGATGACTGCACTGCGGTGCACCTGTGTACTGGTGTGTAGTACTGATGACTACACTGCGATGCACCTGTGTACTGGTGTGTAGTACTGATGACTGCACTGCGGTGCACCTGTGTACTGGTGTGTAGTACTGATGACTGCACTGCGATGCACCTGTGTACTAGTGTGTAGTACTGATGACTGCACTGTGATGTACCTGTGTACTGGTGTGTAGTACTGATGATTGCACTGAGGTGCTCCTGTGTACTAGTGTGAAGTACTGATGACTGCACTGTGATGCGCCTGTGTACTAGTGTGTAGTACTGATGACTGCGCTGCGATGCATCTGTGTACTAGTGTGTAGTACTGATGACTGCACTGCGATGCACCTGTGTACTGGTGTGTAGTACTGATGACTGCACTGTGGTGCACCTGTGTACTGGTGTGTAGTACTGATGACTGCACTGCGATGCACCTGTGTACTGGTGTGTAGTACTGATGAATGCACTGCGATGCACCTGTGTACTGGTGTGTAGTACTGATGATTGCACTGAGGTGCTCCTGTGTACTGGTGTGTACTACTGATGACTGCACTGTGATGCGCCTGTCTACTAGTGTGTAGTACTGATGACTGCACTGCGATGCACCTGTGTACTAGTGTGTAGTACTGATGACTGCACTGAGGTGCTCCTGTGTACTGGTGTGTAGTACTGATGACTGCACTGAGATACTCCTGTGTACTGGTGTGTAGTACTTATGACTGCACTGAGGTGCTCCTGTGTAGTGGTGTGTAGTACTGATGACTGCACTGCAGTGCACCTGTGTACTAGTGTGTGGTACTGATGACTGCACTGGGATCCTCCTGTGTACTGGTGTGTAGTACTGATGACTGCACTGAGGTGCTCCTGTGTACTGGTGTGTAGTACTGATGACTGCACTGCGGTGCACCTGTGTACTGATGTGTAGTAATGATGACTGCACTGCGGTGCACCTGTGTACTGGTGTGTAATACTGATGACTGCACTGCGGTGCACCTGTGTACTAGTGTGTAGTACTGATAACTGCACTGTGGTGCTCCTGTGTACTGGTGTGTAGTACTGATGACTGCACTGAGATGCTTTTAACCTTTGAGCTCCAGTGAGTATTGTAATGGAATGCTATTTTCAGTTCACTATAATTTAAAGTGACATTGCAAAGCATTTGCACAACCATCTAGCACACAAAGCATTACTGCAGTGAGGTAAGCAGCACAAATATATCCCATACATATATTATAATCCTAACCCTTTATGAACAAGTGGAGTGTGCAACGTGTAGCTTTGCTTCAGTCTCCGAACAAGATGGATTTTTCAACAATGCTGGATCATACACGTATTGGTATGCATATGGCTATATGAATAATTATTTGGGGAGTGAAAGTTCTGCTTTAACAAACTACTTTAGTAAAAAAGGAGAAGAAAATAAGCCTAGCGTAGAGAAAATGCAAGTGTCACTGGTGATAGAGTGGCATAGGTGTGGTTGTTGTACCACATGGATGGACTGACTGAAGAAAATGACATTTATAACTGATAAAAAAGAGAAGAAATATGAGATTACACAGTAGTTAAATTATAACAGTATAGGAGTTGTGTACATTCTGGAGTGTCCATGTGGGTTACGCTATGTAGGAAAAACCAAGTGGAGCTTTAAATGGAGATTTTATGAACATAAAAGGAACATTTGTGTAAAGTTAGAAAACAATTTGGTCATTTTTGTGAGGTGCAAAACTCTAATGACAAGTTGTCCAAAGGCTCTGCCATTGAATCTGTGAAGGAGGCTTTTTGGATCTTTGTGTTAGATACACTACATATCAATGGGCTTAAAGTGGAACTTTCATATGATTAACATAGCACCGCAAATTATAGTTACATTAGCGAAATCCACAGATTTAAACAATAAAGCCAGATGAGATTGCTCAGTGGTAAATTCCCTGATTATGGAGCCTATTCAACCTCAGGGTTGCAGATTTGAATCCCGGTCGGGTCAACTTAGCCCTTTGTCCTTCTGAGGTCGATAAAATGAGTATCTATTGTTTCAGCTGCCGATTTGGTTAATTCCGAGAGCAAGCGCTTTGAGTCCCACTGGGAGAAAGGCGCTATATAAATACTAGTTACTATTATTTAACCCCTTCGGGATCAGCCACGCACGTACTTTGCGGTCCCTTAAGGACCACGGATCATTTTTTTTTGTGGGATCCGATTCCAGACTCCCTGAATGGTGTGCAGCCGCGCAGGAAGCCCAGAATTCCATGATGGTCCAGGACCGTCATGGGTCCTTAATGGGATAAAATAAAACTAATTGCTGCAGTAACAAAAAAGAACCTTTTAACCAGGCAGGCACTGGCTGGGATCTTGCAGGAGGCGCTCTCTACACCTGCGCTGTCAGTCCCTTCCTGTGCCATATGGCACAGTGGCAGTTAACTCACCAGTCGTGGAGTTGAAGGGGACAGACAGCACAGGCACAGAGATGCCGGCTCTGCAAGATGTCTGCGCTGTTCCCCGGTTCCTGTCTGGTTAAAAGGTTCCTTTTTCGTTAATGCAGCTATTAGTTTTATTCACAATATAAGTCTGTGGATATTGCTAATGTAACTATCATTTGCAGAGCTATGTTAATCATATGAAAGTTCTGTTTTAATGAGACTATCAAATTAGCATCCTTTCTTTGGAAATTAGCCATGTATGCCTGAATATGGTCCTCTTGAGTAGATAACACCTTCATCCTGTATATGGGGAGTGCTAGTTATAGGAGACTCGGTGGACATCTGACCTTTTTGATTCAGAGTTCACTTATATATCATGTTGTGGCGTTCTGTGCATTCCCCTGGATGCCCTGATGGGGATGTTATGTGTCATATGTGCATAGCTTGGGGGTAACTTCTATCTGTTTTGCCTTGTCCATTTGCATAGTCCTATATACACTTGGGTACTAAACCTAAGTATAAAACAGAAGATATATCATTAACTAGACATGTGCGAATTCATTTGGAGACATTCGGATTTCGTCGAAAATGGGGTCATTCGGAGACATTCGGCCAATCCGAAATTCAAGGGTCATTCGGAAAAAATGATCCGACTCCGAACAGCCCAGGTCCGAAATTCGTCAAAACTTTCGGAAGTTTCGGCAATCGACACATTTCCAAACGTTTTGACTACTTTTGACCAGGACTTTTTTGTACTTCCTGTGCGCGCTCAATTACTTTCCCTCCATAATTTTCCCTCCATGTCTCTAGTCCAATTCCATTCTCCGTTTCATGCACAACTTCCATCTTTTGTCTGTATTCGAATAGCCTTCTTCGTTTCATGATGGGGGTTGGACTAATGACACAGTCACACAGACAGACAGCCTGCATTTCCTCATTGCGTTGTTGGAGCTCAGAGAGAGAAGAGATTAGAGAGTGTCCAGTTGTTGTGTAGGCAGGCAGGTAGCATTAGGCTAGGCATAGGTAGGCAGCCAGCATTAGTTCCAGTTATTGCCACTGCAAGAGCAAGTAATATTTGTTCCTGTGCAAAATATAAAAAAATATTAGGTATTTGTTCGAATACAGGGCCGGCCCTTACACGGGTCCCAGTGGGTCCATGGACCCAGGCGGCACTTTGACAGGGGCGGCAATTTGCCGTCCCATAGCATGTTTATTTTGTGCTCTTCCGCCAGTTCTGTGTTGCAGGGTGTCCCATCAGTGTGACTGTCAGCAGCTGGGCAGCCCTATGCTCACTCAGTGGCGATGCCTGTTGGCTGCTTCAGTGACGTGAATTATGTGATAGTGAAACATTATGCCTATTTTGTATTGTTTATCGCCCACCTAAAGTCAAGACTTGAGTAAATAGGTCTACCGTCCCAGATTTGCTAGAGAGGTTTTACAAATACAGGAGTGTGCCCCCTGTACGAAATGAGTCTAAACATTTGGGATCCCTAGTATGAGTGCACAACAGTGCATGATGTGTCCTGAACAGGATTGCTGTGAGGTGTCTCCACCCAGAAGGTGCTGTCCGGGCTGAGCTTCAACATTGTGACGAGTGACCAACTAAGAGCACCGTGCCAGACTTAATCTGCAGCCATAGCATCACCCCCTCCTACTCTCTGGGTCCCGCTGACTGGCAATAACAGGTGAGTCACTAAGAGATCTGAAGCCTTTCTGGAAGTTCTTTCACTTGGAAAGGGGCTAGGTATTACTTGGGGGAGTTGCCTCGTGTGTAAATAATTTGTAGGTGGGAGATGAATGTGCATCACTTATGTGTTTCCTAACAGTAGTTAGAATACAACTCCCATCATCCCCTGATTATGACGTTGGGAAATGCCCAGCAATTACCGTAGAGCCCTGTATTGCACACTCACGGAAAACGGTGATATTGCTATACTAAGACAATGCTGTGGACCCCTCTTCAGTATAGATGTCAAGCATTTTTTTTTATTTCTCTCCTGTGTTGCAGTTTGTTCACAACAGAATGTCTCAATTTTTCTTTTTAACACATTACATCTATCACATTACAATCATGGATGTTTATTCTTGATGTAGTATGAAACACTACAATGTATATACGCATAGAGTTATCTGATATGAGGGGAAATCAGGATAGGAAAACGAGAGAGAGGAATTTGGGTTTTAAAAGGGACAGTAGGGTAGGAGGCTGGTACCAGAAAATGAAACCTTAATCTTTACCCATGTACTAACATAGAATGTGACATGTAGTTTGTCCATGTTCGAGTCGACCACTTATGTTGAGTAGGATGTGACAGGCATGGGTTTTCGATGTTCGAGCATATGCTATATTGAAGGACAGGCATGGGGTTTCGATGTTCGAACATATGCTAAATTGAATGACAGGCATGGGTTCTCGATGTTCGACGTTTGCATTGTGACTGGCATCCCATGCTGGAGTAGAGGTGACATGCACAGACTGGCAATGTACGACAATGTCCGTTTTTGGGATGGATCTTTTTCTAAATGCACACCCTGTCTGCAAAGAATGATAGCAGCGTGCACGGAGGCGCACTGCTATAATTTAACCCATGTTAAATTCGGACGAATAATTCGGAATGGATCAGAATTTCGTCCGAATCGAATAGGCCCGGTCCAAAATTAGGATCATCCGAATTAGAAAAAAAAAAAATTTGTCTGAATTCGAATTTTACCGAAAATTTTGCCCGTGCACAAGTCTATCACTAACTCTCTGAACGCTGAGGTGGAGGATTATACACAGGTTTGCAGAGCTGTATATCCCCCTCCTCCGATATTTGGGGGCAATAAGTATGATGCACCTTTACCTGTGGGCTATGCATGAATATAGCCTAATTTGAATATGGAGGTGCAATATTTATAGTATGTGTCAGAATAGGTGTTTAGTGAATTTTGTGATATTGTTACGATTGTTGCCAATTGGTGTATTTTGATGATTTTGCATATATATATATATATATATATATATATATATATATATATATAAAAAATCTT
Organism: Rhinophrynus dorsalis; assembly: GCA_037306005.1. Lineage (NCBI taxonomy): Eukaryota > Metazoa > Chordata > Amphibia > Anura > Rhinophrynidae > Rhinophrynus > Rhinophrynus dorsalis. The sequence continues at coordinate 145,974,526 of CM074727.1, forward strand.
AAGATAATGTTTAATTGTTGTGTTTTAGAATTGAGTATAATTTAATATATTTTGGTTTTCATTTTTTCCTGCAGATATGTCCTTCATAGGAAATGGTATCTTAACAATGTAATGAAATTACAGATGAACATCTTCTGGTTGCAAAACTCGACAATGCTCAGCACAACTTACTTCAATGCTCACAGAGTATCATCCATGTGTTGAGCTGCTGTCCAATCAGCTGTTCATCCTGAAGTTGAAGCCAGCCATGATAGGTGGAACAGGCCCGGATTTCTGATTAGGCAGACAAGGCACTTGCCTAGGGCGCCAGATTTTCAGGGGCGCCTTGCAGTGCCATTGTCACGCCCATAATTCTGGGTGAATAAAGAGAGAGCAAGCGCTGTTACCTTCTCGACTAGTAGTCTGTGCCGCCGGGGCCGCCCCACGTGACCCACTACTGCATCTACGTCTGACGTCACAAGACGTCCTGAGGTGACCAATGAGAACAGAGGTAGAGGTTCTCTGTTCTCATTGGTCACCTCAGGACGTCTTGTGACCTATTGGGAGCAGAGCAAGCTACTCTGAGCCAAAAATAAAAACTCCAGGAAATGACCTATACCCCGTATTTGGCGGCGCCTGTAAATGTCGGCTGAGTGAGCGCTGCATTGTGGTTCTGCTCAGAGGCGGGTTAGGAGCGGAGCGGTACAGCAGTTGTGGGTTAGCTCAGAGGTGGGTTTGGAGGCTTGGAGCCCTATAGACAGCAGGCTGGCCAGTTGTTTCCGGATGGGTGGCAGGAGTGGCAGTGGCACGCAGTAGCCTCCCCAGCAGCTGCAAGTGCAGCATCATCAGGCTGGTACATGTGTAAGAGAAACTTGTAGTGAGTCCTTTTAATGTTTTTATATGTATATATAGTTATTAGTCTTTTTGTCACAGCATGTCATATATAAATACAAAAAAAAGAGGAGAGAAAGAGGGACTAATCTCTCTTGGATATATTCTATATATTCTATATATAATTTTTCCCTCTAACTCTGGGGGAAATGGGTGTGGTTAATGGAGGGGTGTGGCTAAGTGGGAGGTGTGGTTAGGGGTGGGACAAAGGCAGGGCTAGGGGCGCTAGAGGTTGTTGTGCCTAGGGGCGCCTGAGATGTAAATCCGGCCCTGAGGTGGAATGTACTTGGAGAGCAGAGAACCATGCTGTGCTGACGGTTACACGTGTTCACAGATTGAGGTTTCCATCAGAAAACAGAGACAAGTACAGTGCACAGCCTCACTCTGACAGCACTCAGCGGCAATGTGGTGTTATGAAGACGAAAGCTCAAAGGTGTATGTTCAATCAGGTGATTCCGCTGCAGATACACCATTGTGAGATTATGTCAATGAATCACTCCTCTGCAGTAGAATGCACCTCTGTGATTCTCATGCAGTTACTGGTGCAAAATAGTCTTGCTAGATTTTAACAAACAAAATAAGTTTATTAACTCTTTCCAGGCTGCAGTGCCATCTTCATGTTCACTGTTGGTGTAGAGGATTCCACACCCATCGTGGCTAGAATGGTTTCCACTGAGTCAAGGTCAAACAGTTTTTTAAGAGATTGGCCGTGTCCTGAATGTAACTGGATGTTTATTGACCAATGGTTTCTCTAACCATACAGAGATATCTGTGAGCGTGCCAGTTCCAGATATGAGTGGTCTTCCAGGATTTCGTTGCTTGTATATTTCAGGAAGTATATAGAAGCATGCCACCCTTCTGTCTTTCAGAATGAGTGCCTCCAAGTGGTCTCTAGTATTAGAAGGGAGCCCATTCCTTGTCCCACTGACTCCAGCTGACCCCAGCCTTGCCCCACTGCAACTGAAGCCAAATAACCACATATAATGTTTTACAGCACTGGTAGCCACAGATGGTCTGCTCACATCATTTAAAGGGATAGTAATACTTAAAATGTAAAAAAAAATATGTTGTAGGGTTATTCCCCTGAGTAAAACAAGAGTACTCCCACTGCTGAAAGGTGTTTCATTCAAAAGTTATTAATTTTCAAAGTTGAATTTTATAGGTGCAATATCACGGTGGCCTGAAATTGTACAGTGGCGCTGTTGCTACACCATCCTATGGAGATTTATGGTCCCGGGACCAGAGCTGTCCATAGGATGGTGTAGCAGCAGCACCACTGTACAATTTCAGGCCACTGTGATATTGCACCTAAAAAATTCAACTTTGAAAATTAATAACTTTTGAATGAAACACCTTTCAGCAGTGGGAGTACTCTTGTTTTACTCAGAGGGATAAACCCTACAACATATATTTTTTTTTTTTTTTACATTTTAAGTATTACTATCCCTTTAATGTAAAGTTTATACTGGAACTGCATGAAATGATTGATTTGGCTCACACAATATAAGCTAAAACTCACTCACTTCATGAGACATACATATTATGCATATTATTGTGTCTCGTACAGTAAGGTACAGTAAGTGAACTTTAGCTTATGTAGTGTGAGGCAGTGCCAAACAATCTTTATATGCAGTACCAGTATACATTTTATCCAGTAAATTATGTGAATAGGCATTAAAGACAGCGTCTGCTGGTTAACAGAGAACACAGAAGTCAAAAGTCCAGTATATGTGTAGAAGTAAGAAACTAGAACTCATTCACTGCATGAAACATGCACAATATTATTGGAAGACAACGTGCATCACCCCCCTTGCTCAGACTGTTCCCTCTCCTCTCTGTGAATAAGCCTGAGAGACAGGTGGGATTCCCAGGGAGAGTGATTATGATTTGATAAGCAGATACAGAAGGAATTCAAATCTAACCCAGCCTGCAGCACAGTCATTGAGTCCCATTTCCACACCTATTTCATCACCATCTGCTGCTCTCTGGGGTACAGACATCTGTCTAGATATAATTAGCCATTTCAGCATCCATTGCAGGTGCTTGAAAAGTGAGAACCTCCAGCTGTTGACAGACTATAACTCCCATCATCCCTTGCTAGCCAGCAGCATATCTGAAAATATGCAATATGTTAAATAAAAGTGCCTTTAAGTGATGGGGTGAGAAGTCAAACAGAGTAGCAAAACTGGCCTTGCAAAGCCTGTCTGACTGTTTACATAGATACACAAGAACGATGCAGCGGCTCTATCTTCTATGTCCGGTTGCTGTCAGATAGTCATAATTCCAACACCACTGGTAACATGTAACAACAACATGTAATGGGCAAGAATAATGGGCTAAACCACTTGATGGGTGCTAGGCAGGGGAGGCCTGGCAACATAGAGCCCGGGGGCAAACAAAATCAAGTGGCCCTTTTCTACTAAAGTCTGAGCCCACTGCCCAGCCCACCCCCTTTCGTTAATTTTTAAATTGTCATTAATGTTGTGAAGAAAGGCAAGTGATACCACATAACTTACAACTGAAGTGGAGCTACACTAGTGCTACTACAAAACTTACAATGTAAGTAAAGCTACACTAGTGATACTACAAAGCTTACAATGTAAGTAAAGCTACACTAGTGCTACTACAAAGCTTACAATGTAAGTAAAGCTACACTAGTGATACTACAAAGCTTACAATGTAAGTAAAGCTACACTAGTGCTACTACAGAGCTTACAATGATAGTAAAGCTACACTAGTGATACCATAGAGCTTACAAGGGAAATGGGTTATGCTACTAGTGTATCTCCATTTGGATTGTGGTTTTGTGGTATCTTTTCTGTAGCTTCATTTCAACTGTAAGCTCTGTGGTATCACTACTATAGCTCCATTTACAGCAGCAAATGGGAGACTGAGTGAGGTAGTGGCCCACTGGCCCAGACATATGACTGGCCCAGGGGGCAACTGCCCCCCAGGCCAGCCCTCCCCTGATCCTAGGTGGGAGCTTCTCTATCCGTTCCCAATATTAAATTATAATACTTGAAAAATTCCTGCACTCCAATGCAAAAAGACAGAAAAGCCCAATTCTTAAAACATCAAAATTTATTCAAATCATGTAAAAAGTACCTTCAATCTTCTGGCCGTGTAATGAAACAAGGAGAGACTAATACATCCTGGGCACTTCAGCTAGATGAATATCAACATCTCAAACAGATCCACGCGTTTCGCGCAAGAAGCGCTTACTCATTATCCCTCAAACAGATATGGTTTGTGGCAATCAGTTTCTTTTTTCAACCTCTACGTAACTCTAAATATTTTTTATGGGACATTACTGTCCCTTTAATGCATAGGGTAAATTGTTTTCTGCCCTCCACTGCAAAGTGATCTCCTCACATCGCTTGACACAATTTGCTGTAAAATAGAACCTTAGTGCGTATCCATCCTGGCAATATTAGTGTTTAAAGTTCAAAATAATAAGAGCATTTATGGCTATAACTTCTGTACAGGTTCAATAGAGACCATGTTACTATAGGTTGGGTTATATAGGTTATGGTATGCTGCCATCTACTGGCAATTGATGGAATTGGCCTCTGAGGCATATTAGATTTTTATCCCCATTCATTACATTTGCTACATTTAGATATGCTCTCACAGAGCTCACTTTCAACTGCTCACTGGTAGTCATTGACCCCATCATACACTGTCATAATGTGAGACCTCTCTAGCATGCAATAGGCTAAACCCTCATTTAATGCAACATGACTTTTTATTTGATCCCTGTGGTACAGTTGGCTTGTTCCAGAACTGTACCTTTAAGAAAAGTAATGCAATTCTGGAGCAAACCAGCTGCACCAAGTTCAATATTTGAAAAAAGCTATAGAAATTCAATTATTAAAAAAACACTTTTTTTTAAAGCCATAGGAAAGATAAGTTTTCACTCAAATGCAGAAAAGCCAAGAAATAAAGGTATCATTCTTCTGACTTAACAATCAGCCATGACATCACAAATGCCATCAATGTCACAAATGCCATCATCTGTGATATCGCCAATGTTGCCATTGATGGGCTCATGCATGATGTAATTGATGATGTCATAAGGAAAGCACATGGGGGCCTGGAGTTAAGTTGGAAAAATGTAATATGTATTTCCCAGCACAATAAAAAATACATTTACATAGTTGGAGTGGAACCAATTTTGATATAAAATAGCTAAAATAAAAAACATTGAATATTGATGCACATCCATATTTACTCAATATCTGCACCTCAGTCTGCTACATATTACCTGCATATAATTATTAAAGTCAGGGCTATTTCTAAGGTTTGTGGGGGCCAGTTGCAAAAAAAATTGTGGGGTAGGGTTTGGAGTATAAGGACAGGAACAGATAGGGAGACTAGAGGAGGATGGAGAGAGACTGGGAAGGAAGGAGAGAGACTGGTGGAGGAAGGAGAGAGACTAGAAGAGGAAGAAGAGAGACTGGTGGAGGAAATAGAGACTAGAGGAGGAAAGAGAGAGACTGGTGAAGGAAGGAGAGCGACTAGAAGAGGAAGGTGAGAGACTGGTGGAGGAAAAAGAGAGACTAGAAGGCAGGCCCGGACTGGCTATCCGGCATACTGTGCATTTGCCTGGTGGGCCGGTCCGGCAACCCAGGCTCTGTAGCAATACAGAGCACTGTGAGATGACATCATCTCCCAGCGCTCTGTATTACTGAGAACCGCGCACGGGAGCTTCAGCTGTGTGCCGAAGGAGGCACAGATCTCTTCTATGGCACACCGCTAGACTACCAGGGACTCAAGGTAGGGGATCAAGGGGCAATGTGGAGATGAAGGGGCTTTATGGGGCATTGATGAAGGGGAATTGTGGAAGGGGCAATGTGGAGATGAAGGGGAATTGTGGAAGGGGCAATGTGGAGATGAAAGGGGCATTGTGGAAGGGGCAATGTGGAGACGAAAGGGACATTGTGGAAGGGGCAATGTGGAGATGAAAGGGGCATTGTGGAAGGGGCAATGTAGAGATGAAGGGGAATTGTGGAAGGGGCAATGTGGAGATGAAAGGGACATTGTGGAAGGGGCAATGTGGAGATGAAGGTGGCATTGTGGAGGTGGACAGTGTGGGCAATGTGGAGGTGGGGAGGAGGATGGGGTGGGCAGTGTAGAGGTGGGCAGAGTGTGCAGGTGATTATGTGGGCGGGGGCAGGGGATTGTGGCAAAGGGGGGCATAGGATTGTGTCTGGGTCGGAGGGGGGTGGGGGCATCAAAATGCACCTTCGCCTGTATATACCAAAAATCTTGCACCGGCCCTGGGTCTGGGGCTGGTCCGGGCATTTAAAAAGAAAATAACGAACGCCCGTCGCCACCCCCCCCCCATGGGCTGCTCAAAAAATAGAAATGGGCTGCTCAGCCTTAAATGCCCGGGCCTATTTTTTGTCTCAGTCTGGGCCTGCTAGAAGGGGAAGGTGAGAGGCTGGTGGTGGAAGGAGAACTGAAGATTGAAGAAGACTGGGTAGATAGGGGAGGTAAAAAAGAAAGTAGTGGGAGGAATGAGACTGATTTCTAATACTATCTTTTTGACAGCCCAGGCATGTCCCACTGTCCACTGGTAGTCTCAGAACCACACATGCACTGTTTGACATCCCAGCCATGTTACTCTGTCCACTGGTAGTCTCAGAACCACACATGCACTGTTTGACATCCCAGCCATGTTACTCTGTCCACTGGTAGTCACAGAACCACACATACACTCTCTGACATGCCCTGCTAGCCATAGAACCTCACATACAGTGCCTGACACCTCAGCCTTGTTCCACTGTCCACTGGTAGCCATAGAACTGCACATACAGTGTCTGACACCCCAGCCATGTCCCACTGTCCACTGGTAGCCATAAACCCACACATATACTGTCTGACACTTCAGCTTTTTTCCACTGCATATAAATGATGGTATCCACACATGTTGTCTGTATTAAACTCTACTGAGTATATTGTCAACAACACATAAGCAAGTTTCAGGGGACATGCCCCTTCATCAGGTGCTGATGAACAGGCACATCCCCTGAAATGTTGTGCTTATGTGATGTTAAAATAAATATGCTCAACAGAGTTTAACACAGTCAACATGCATGGATACCATTATTTTTCTTCTTCAATATTGGACCATCAATAGCACTTGTCATAGGCATCTTGCACCCTGATCGTTGGGAGTGTGAGGGATATGCATCTATTATGATAAGCCTTATTCCACTGTCTACTGGTAACCAGGGAACCACACATACACTGCCTGACAAACCAGCCGGTTCCATTGTCAGCCACAGAATCACACATAAAGGCGTTTGATAGTGTGTGTGTGTGTGTGTGTTGATTGTGGCCTCAGAATTGTATGCACAATTTTAAGAGTAATACTGGTTAATATTATTATATATGAACATGCTGTTCCATTAGTTCCATTGACATATAGATGCTTCAATACATATTTACAGCCAGTAGGTGGCACCAATGCATACAGACAAAAAAAACCTAGAGAGATTTCATTTAATTTTCTAAATATTTATTTTACCTTACACCAAAAATTGTCTTTTTTACCCAGATATATTGAATTAGTCTTTAACCCTTTCAGCACCTCATGGATGTCCAACCCATTTTCTGCAATGTGTCGGACAGCCTACTGGCACTCAAGGGGTTAACACATTGGACAGCCAGGTAATAGGCACTTACTTGTTTTAGCACAATGTTACAGTAAGAGAAGCATTCAAGGATGTTGAACTAAAAGGCATTAAAAGTTGCTTTCATTTATTTAGCAGTATAGTCTGCAAAAAAATCATTATACATCCATTTCTGCAAATGTATAGGCTCTACAGCTAGTGTACACGTACCACTAGCACAAACACAGCAGACTGCACTGTTATCAAACATTATGTTAGTCTACCTTTCCCAAAATGGCACAGGATTTTGACAATATGGATATAGTTACGTTATGTGTTGCTGGAAAAGAACCTTCCCAGATCCCTTCACACCTCCTGGCAGAGGCGTAACTAGAAGCCACCGGGCCCTGGTGCAAGAATTGCCATGGCCCCCCCACGACCACATTGGCCCCACCATATCTCCACATTGCCGCCCCCATATCTCCACATTGTCCCTCAATCTTCACATTGCCCCCATCTCCACAATGCCCCTCAATCTGCACAATGTCCCTTCTACATTGCCCCCATATCTTCACAATGTCCCTTCCACAGTGTCCATCAATCTCCACATTGCCCCCATATCCACATTGCCCCCATATCTTCACAATGTCCCTTCCACAATACCCCTCAATCTCCACATTGCCCCATTATCTTCACATTGCCCCCATCTCCACATTACCCCCATATCTTCACAATCTCCCTGTCACAGTTTACCTATTTTCCTGTGCCACGTTCTTGGTGACGCTGAAGTACTATCCTCCGCTTTGACGCTTCCGTGACGTTCCAGGCGTCTTTCCTGAGACCTGGTCTGAATGCTGTTGGTGGAGTTAGGAAGCGCCCATGGCCTCTAGTGGGATGGTAATGTCGCAGGAGTGACGCGGAATTTGGACGCATCGCTGAGATGCATCATATACGAATGGGATCTCGCAGTTGTGATGCAGCTATGGAGGGAAATGTCGCTAGGCTTCCAGATGCTTTATCTGCGGGTGCGAAGTGGCAGAATGACACAGGGCTCATTTATGTCATTTCCTGAGTGACTCCTCCCATCCACTTCCTGTAGTTAGGTACAAAAGGGAAACTGAGTTCTGACTCAGCTGCCCTTGCGTTGTTGCTCAAAGCAGTTCTATTACCTTGGGCTCTGTGTATGACCAGGCTTGTCTTCCATCCAATCTGGTGCTGACCTGTGGCTCTGTCTGACTATTCTTTTGTCTTATCCTTATAGTGGACACCCAATCTGGTGCAGACCTGTGGCTCTGGCTGACTACCTGAACTGTTTATGACCTGGCTTGTCTGACTACCCTCTATGGTGCTGACCTGTGGCTCTGTCTGACTATTCTTTTGGTTTTCCCCTGTACCTGGCAGACACCCTATCTGGTGCAGGCCTGGGGCTCTGGCAGACTAGCTTTGAGACTGACTGCAGTCGTGAGTCAAGTATCGCTTCCTCATACTGACTGCAGACGTGAGTCAGAGATACGCTCCATTCTGACTGCAGGCGTGAGTCAGATTTTCTCACTACCTCGGATCAAGACTTTGAGTTCCGGTTCCTGTTCCTGTTCCAGCTCCTGGTTCCAGCAGAGACTACCAGTGGCTTCGGCCTGGTCTCTAGTAGAGTGGTCCTCCGTGGCAGTTTACTATTTCTGGTAGTAGCACTTGCTGGCTGGGACCCTTTGCTTGTACCTGCTATTTTCCTCTGTTTGCTACCTTATTGTTGTTTAATAAATTGCATTTTACTATACCGTACTGACTCCTGATCTTTTCTGGGGAACCGTGACAGTCCCTGTCACAATGCCTCACAATCTCCACTTTGCACTCAATCTCCACATTGCTCCTTCAATCTCCACACTGCCCCTTGATCTCCACAATGTCCCTTCCACATTGCCCTCATATCTTCACAATGCCCCTACCTCGAGTCCCTGGTGGTCTAGATTTGTGGCATCACGAGCCTGATCTGGGCCTCCTTCGGCACAGAGCTGAAGCTCCCGCGCAGTTCTCAGTAATGCAGAGTGCTAGGAGATGATGTCATCTCCCAGCGCTCTGTATTACTAGAGCGCCAGTCGCCGGAGCTGGTAGACCGTTGCTGTGGGTGCGTGGTACGGGGGTCACAGGGGGTGGCCGGGCCCCTGGAGTGACAGGCCCGGTCGCAGGTGCGACCCCTATTGTTACGCCACTGCCTCCTGGCGATCATGCCCCCCAGCATGGAATTACTGAGACAGAAGGAGCGCAAGCTGTGATTTGGCTTCTAGTAGAGTATGTGTTAGTTTTGTGTCACTTTAATACTGTCCTTTGGATTCATAGTTTTAGCCTCTCCTGAGTATCCTACTGCAGTGATAAGTAGTAAATGCAGAGTATAACAATGGCACACTTAGAGGAATAGTAATGTTTCATAATAAAAGCAGCTCCAATTAATCTTCATAGTATTTGGGACATGGAGAGTGTTAGCTCAGTACTGTCAGAGTTGTAGTTCGAGAGTAATTGAATGATAAAGTATCCAATCCCGTCCCTTTTACTGATGTAACACTGCTCACCTCAGAGCAGCAGGGTAGTGTCCAAGTGGATTGCAGAGAGGGTCAATGTTCAATTAACATAAGAGAAAAACCTGAAAACCTGTCAAGAGGGACAGTGCTTTCATTGTTCTCACAGTAAGAAGATTGGCCCTTGCTGTTATCTGTCTGGTCTGTGGACCAGATTCCACATCTGAGGGGAGGTGGCTTACACTAGGTAAAAGAGGCGGGAGGGGGATACTTTATCATTCAATTACTCTTGTACTACAGCTCTGACAGTATTGAAATAACACTCTCTATGATTCAAATACTATGAAGATTAATTGGAGCTGCTGTTTTTGTGAAACATTACTATCCCTTTAAAAAGTCACTGGCATCAAAATGGTGCTTTTAAAATGTTTCTGTTTAACCCTTTGCGTGCCAAAGAGGTACGCAACGCATTGCAAAGCAATGCGTTGCGTACCCCTCTGTCACTCAAAGGGTAAAAATGTTACCTTATTAAAACAGTCTAACATCATGCCACTGAGCGTCAATATCAGTGTTTCACTTGATATAGTTTACATGTCATTTTTTACCAGGGATTTTGGGTATAGTTACAGTGTGTGGGGGTGGCTGGATTAAGTTGGGGTGGTTTGGGTTAATTTTTTTATAGGATTTTGTGGGGGGTTTGTTTATTTTCTGAGTGATTGTTAGGGTATGGAGAGGTGATATTGGACTGGCTGAGATGTTATTTTTTTTTTTTTACTAAACTGGCATAATCTTAGAACCTGTTGTAATAAGGGGACATTTTAAACGTGCCATAATGCTCAAAGCTGTTTTCATAAGGTGACATTTTAAACAAGTCATCTTGATGCGTCACATGTTTAACACAATATTGTGACACACACTCACAAAATCTGTGACATTTTGATAGTGAATCGCCTATTGAATGTATATCATTGAACCACAATGTGCACACCTGTTCTCTCTTTCTGTCTCATGAAGACTGGCTATTTTAACATTTTGAGGACTTTGCAATACGTTACACCCCCCAGTCCTACAGGGTTTAAGATGTGTTCATGGGGGAGATGTACTGCAAGGCGATAAGGGGCGAGGGTGATGATATGGTGGCAATGTGGTATCGATGGCATATGTAGAGCATGCGCTAAGGTGTCTTTGCTATGATATCCTGTGAATCCTCTGCCGATCCAACGCAATCTTCCGACACCACCATGAATCCACCATGCCTTCAACAGGATTATGGTTTTGTTCAACAATGACTAATATGCATATGGAAATGCAGGTTAATGAGCTACTGATGTATTCATGTGGGTGTGTTTATATGTTCCTGTGGCGCACAGCCATATGTACTTTCCTCCAATAGCAGCTTTTTTTTTCTAACAGAGTTCACAGTACGAACACCTGCAACCCGAGGTATTATCAGACATCAGACTTAATGCTGGTGATGTCTAAAGTTGGGCATCCCTTATACATCGCCAGCAGTTCAAAAAACCTGCATTTTAATGGGTAAATTCCCTCCCTTCACATACATAATTCTTAGTGCACATGTAGATGTGTGTCTCCTTCAGTAATGCAATGTGCTCTCCACACAGCGCCATAGCATCGCCGCTTAGAGCATGTAATTCCAGGTGTTTTTATTGAAATGAGCACTGTACTGGTTTGTTCTACAGGGCCTTAGCTAAAATCCATAGTATGGAACTCTAAGGGCGAGATGTTCAGAAAGTGATGGTAACTGAAATTGTCTGCAACCAGAATAAAAAAGTTCTGCCAATTCTCAAACATGTTTCTTTCATTTTTTGCATCCAATTCCGCCATCTCCGTCAAAGGGAAAAAGCTGTGTTAAAAGTGGGTGTGGTTTAATCTACCATCATATTGTAAGGTATTTTCAGAAAAAAAATATTTGTTTCAACGTCACTATTTTGTCTGATTAACGTCATTATTTTCCCAACAAAATAAAAAGGGTCTAAACTTGGAGAAGACAAATTAAAGTACTGTTAGCAGGAGGCAGAAGCAATTTGTCGTTTCAAAGAAAAAAATGTCTTTGATTGTTTGAAAATTTTAGTCTCAAAGACAAAATCAAAGACATTTTTTAATAGAATTTTTATGGGCAATTTTCATCAAAATCTTGCTACCGTCATTTTTAATTCTTTCGACTCATTTTCAAATGTGATAGATTTACTTCTGAAAATATTGTCCTTCCTTTACTTTTAACTCATGGTCTGACAATTTTTCCATTATGACCACTTTCTGAACATCTCGCCTTTAGAGGTCAAGAAACCTAAGGCAGTGGTTCTCAACCAGTGTCCCCTCACACTCTGGGCACCAGCTTACAGTGTCACTTTCTTCTAAGAAGACTGACAAAATGTCAATATTGAGTTTCAAATTTGGTTTGGAAATTATACAAAATACTAATTTTGTCATTAAGAATACATCTATATTTATATGTTTTCTCCTTCATTACACCATTGGAAAATGGTTTGTAACATATTAGGGGTGCCCTGAAAATTCCCGGCACAAAAAGACTGATAATCACTGTAAGAAGGAGCCTTAATGTCTATACATGGAAACTTTCAAAATGACCTGAGATCTCTAAAATGGCTTGAAATCTTTGAAATATTATCCCCTAAAATTCCCCATAACATAGGTTCTAGGCAATATTTTTTGTCTATGGCCTTACCAAGAGGTGCTACTATCAGTCCTCAAGGAACCATTTACAGGCTACAATTAAGTGATTTCACTGTGTGAATCCACACAAGACTAGCAGGACAT